>JAXDDX010000431.1:0-69673 GCA_034670405.1 Hoplostethus atlanticus | reverse complement strand
GTGACAGTCGGGGTTGGGGCGGGATGCCCCTGCAAGCCTGGCAGGCTGGCCGGCTTTGGGGTTCCGCGGCTGACCCGCCGGGGAGGACTGAGGTGCGTCGGCGGAGGGAGACGGCGCTACCAACTGCCGTCAACACCGGGGCCGGGTTTATTGGTGTTGGTGAATAAAACGGCCCTGCTGGCCAACTAACCCTCCTCATGCCTTGTGTCTCTGTCTGTCCGGACCCCGGTAATGTGGCACCTTGCCACAGCAACAAACATGGAAAAGTAGACCCACCTAGTATTATTTACTCCTATGTCCCGGATCATATCCAGTATACAATGCAACAAACAAGGAAAAGTAGATCAGGTAGTATTATTTACTCCTGTGTCCCAGATTATATCCAGTATACAATGCAACAAACAAGGAAAAGTAGATCAGGTAGTATTATTTACTCCTGTGTCCCGGATCATATCCAGTATACAATGCTGTAGTTTGAGAGCTGGAAAGTGAAAACACATTTTTACATGTGTAATATTAGAATGAGATCCCGACCTGAGATGACACCTGTGTGGTTTCCAGGCGGGGTGATGTAGAGCTGGATCTCAGGAGACACCTGTACTTGGATCTTCAGACCAAAGGACGTCTTGACCTGGACGTACATGGAGGACTGCCAGCAAACCACGGCATGATCTGACCGGCGACAGAGACTGAGTGAGTGTGTGGATGGGTGATGGGTGATATTTTTACTGATTTAGTACACAATTGCATAACTCTCTATACTGTAGGGAGGAGTTAGCAAAGACATCTATGATAAAAAACAAACTCTCTCATTGTGTGAATTATATAGTAGTGAAGTTAAACTGCGGTAATATTCATTTTGTTGGGGACCCATGGAGGACATGGGGGACTCAAGGAACCCCGAAGGTCCTGAGACTCCTTACCAGACTGATGAAGCTCAACAATCTCCTTCTCCCCAAACGACACCATGTTGCTTGAGAACGTGTAGGTTTCCTGCAAATCCCAATGACATTTGCTATTCAGTCACAGTTCTCTTGCTTGACATTTCATTTCACTACATTTTTGTTATGGATTATATACCTTTGAAGATAATACTCAAAGGCCACGGAGGCCACTGTACCTGGAAAAGCTCAAGAATAACTGTTTTCAGAGAGGATGCCTTTTCAGAAAACTGAATCGATATTGTCCAGTTGAGACCCTGTAAATGAAATAAGAAATGTAAGATTGCAGTTTAGTATCACAAGCAACGTGGGATAATGTCACTTGTTGGAATAGTGAAAAAAAAAACCTTTGAGGCCACATATGAACATTTTCCAGGAACTGCGTATTGTTTTCCATCAAATGTTGTCACAAACTGCCCTTCTATCAGACACCTGGCTGGGCACGAGTTTTCAGAGCATTGCCACGTCCCATTCTTACACAAACTGTAGAGAAAGATGAGAATCTGGTTATAAGACAAATGTTATTGATCCCCAAGGGGAATTTAATCGTAATCACTGGCACACACTCCGAGGACATATTGTGTATACAAATTGGATCACATATCATGAATGTTGCCAAACTTCTTACCATGACTGGCACTTGGTGCTGCGTGTGTCCCCAGCTGCGTAGCTCCTGCCAGCGAACACACAGGGGCAGTCGGAGACACTCACACAATGATAGCCATCTGCATGATCATTGAGCACCTTACCTACAATACAGTTATGCAAACCTCTTATTAATATCAATATCAATAGTCTAAATGAGACCACTAAACCAATGTGTGCAGAGCTGAAGGCTCGTGGAGCGAAATTAATTGAAGTGGATCACCGTTCTGACGTGATGATCTACTTTATGACATTCAAATGAATTTCACATTTTACGTATTTAGCTGATACTGTTGTTGTATATTCCGATATTCTGAACTGTATTTATGTGTTTTGATTTTCTGATTGTGTGATTATTGCTGACCAAGAATGGATTTTACCAGCCTGTTTTGCCATTTCCACCATGAGGACCGGAGTGGAAACAAGACTCTTGATAACGCTTGATTTCATTTATGTTTAAAGGTTGTTTCAAAATTGTCAAATAAATCAAATGAGATATCACCTGAGACCGGGCTCAAGCACTACAGGTGCCCTGGTAACTTGGTAATTTACAAATCAAGAGCTAAAATGGCAGAAATCTGTACTACAACATCATCCATGGAAATCGGGCCATGCTTACCCTGGGGACAGACACAGGAGCTGGTGAGTTCCTGATCGGAGGCTCTGGGATTTGGGTTGGAGCAGCTGGGAACAAAGGCCTCGCCCAGCTCCTCATAAAGCAGCTCCCCTGGACATGTTGGTTCATCTGCATTCACACACACAAACAGAAAATGATCCTGTGTCTGCAAGTAATGGAGATGTTTTTCAGGTATATCAAATTTACAAAACCAAAGTAGATTGGATGAGATCAACCTTTTGGCAAAAACTGTGCAAAAATTCAAGAAATTCAAAAAAAGTTTGAAGGCCGCAGAATATTTTCCCTTTGCATTTCTTAAATAAATTGTTTAAAAGGCAAAAATAGTGCAAGAGGTAATGGTCATTTGAGCAGCTAAGCTCGTAAACAAATTTCAAAAGGTGCTTGAACCTTTCAGTGAAATGTGAGGACCTACCGCATTTGGTTACATTTCTCCAAATTTTCCAGGCATAGCTGTATTTTCTGCATTGTTGGACGACTTCTTTGAAGAAAGCACATCTAATGTATTTGTTTTGTTCGTAGCTGTAGATATTCTCCTCACAGAGTTGTATATAATCAGGTGTCCTGGCTTGCAGACAGTCCAAGGTGAAGGGCAAAAACTGTCTGCATACCTACAGAAATCATCAGAGAAACAAACTGAGCATATGCCAAGTGGCTTATTATGAGTGAAAATTGTATATATTATATTATATTGAGTTATAACTAAGGGTTTCACAGGAGCTAACAACTTCAATCAATTCAAATAATATTAGTATTAGTATTAGTAGTAGTATTTATAGTAGTATTGTCAAGTAGGTGTCACATGAGGAGCCTTGTTTGGTGTAGGCGTTGTGACGAGGTTACAAGTGGTACGTTTGAGGCACTATTAATGTTGGGTTTGCTAGTAGTGATCTTGTTATGGGATGGGTAGTGTAAGAGTAGTCGTGGTGGACAAGTTGAGTTCGTGATAAGTTGGGGCTGGAAGGAGTCATAGTAGTAACTTGTATATGGGGTAGTGAAGATGGAAGTAGTTGTGAGTAGGGTGTTGTGTAGCGTTGAACAAGGTTACTATGGTAGTATGATGTCACTAGTACAATCAGTTCACTTGTTGTTGTGAAGGAGTAGTCGTGGTGGTAGCCCTATGAGTCGTGTGTATAAGGCTGAAGGAGTCGATTGAGTAGTACTCTTGATATGGGGGTGGTTAGGAGGAGGTATGTGGTCGGGCCTGGTAGCCTTTGAGACTAGAGGAACGAGTGGTAGTATGAGGACACTATTACATAGTAGTACATGTTATGGTTGGTTAGTGGATAGTAGTATGTTGTGGGTAGGTTGTGTAGGGGCTTGAAAAGGTTACAGTGTGTAAGTTGAGAAGTCACTAGTAGTTACTAGAGTATGTCACTGATTATTGGGGGTAGGTGGAAAGTGGAGTAGCATCGTTATGGTAAGGTTGGAGTCGTGTATGTTGCTGAAGGAGTCCAATAAGTATGTACTTGTTATGTAGGGGGTTGGTTAGGAGTAGTTGGTGTCGATAGTTTTGTGTAGATGCGTTGAAACAGGTTACAGATGGTAGACTTGATGGCAAGCTAGTACTTGTACTTGTTGTTGAATAGGATAGTCAGTGTGGTTATGGTTGAGTTCGGGTTGTATTGCTAGCAAGCGAGTCAAGAAGTAGTACTTGTTATGAGGGGTGGTCACGAGGTTAGTTGGGTGGCGGGGTTTAGTGTAGTGCGTTGTCGAGGTTTACGTATTGGTAGTTGAAGCGCACTAGTAACGAGTAATGACTTGTTATGCGCGGATAGTGGAAGAGCAGTAGTTGTTGGTGAGTAGGTTGTGTAGAGTCTGTTTGAAAAGGTTACAAAGATGAGAGTAGTGTTGCGTAGGGGGGGGGGGTAGAATTATGGCGGGTTGATTGTATGGGCCAGTGTATTGTTGTGTGTACTGACTTGTATGGTGGATCGCAGGTGTCCCATTACAGTATGGCAGCTTGTGCTGGTTACACTATGTAGTTGGTGGTCAGCTGGGAGTAGTAGTCAACGCCCGTTCACGATTTATTTTTACTGCAGAGAGAGGTGGTAGTGAAGTACATGGTATCATTCTGTGATAAAATACTGTGTAATAACCCTCAATTCATTTAAAAGACTTAGAAAACTATGTATAAATATTTTGACCAAAACATATTCAATATTTGTATATAATTGTGAAAGATACTTAGCCAAGGGACACATCTAATAAGAGAACTATGCAGATAGTAAGTCTATGTATTGTACTTACCACAACTACATAGTCGATTTTTTCCATTATTGCACGGATGATGCTACAGAGCTGAGAGATAATACAGGGGTTAGTGAAAAACAATTACGAGCTACTTAATTCACTGCATGTGGACTAGGCAATAGCGTTACCACTGTAAATACATATTTACACCTATATATTTATGGAATGGGCCTCATCTACAGTTTCTTAGGTGGAATGTTCGTCACCGTGGTCTGACGGTTCTAAGCTGTCCCACTGGGTTGAGATACAGTGATCATTGAAATTAGACAGAGTGCTAAGAAATTGTCATTGGAAGATAAGCATTACCGAGTAATTCTCATTTACATGAGTATCACTAGCGCCTCTAGGCTCCGTGACATCGTTGGGTTATTAGCATCGCTTTGGCCACTAGTGTCCCAGTGCACAAAAAAACCGGTTGTGCAGGATCTTAATCTAGGACCCTAATGCTTCAACCACCTCATAACACTGGTTTTATGTAGCGCTCAGAGGATAGAGAACTGGTGTAGCACTTGTAATAGTGCGCGATGAATTATGGTGACAAATAATGAAAATAAATATTGCTACAGTTCACACCATACAGTAGCTTCTAGTCAGATGTTTCTAGGAGCAGGGGCAATAATATAATATTAATTACATAATATATATTATAAAATAGACTCATTACTAATTGTGCCTTAGCTTATTCCCTTAAGAAATATATTGGCTGTAGTTGTTTTATTAAGCTGCCAAATACGTGAAATGTGGATTTATGCTACCCTTCCAGCATGTGCCAGTGTATGGGGGGCGATTGTTTTTGGCCGAGCAGGTTTTGGATCTTGAGCCACAAGGCTCGTAAGTGCCACTACGACTGAGTGTGCTCCTAGCTCGATGTATGGTATGTCAGCAAGTATGAACGGGTCAGCTGTGAGAGGGAAGGATAAACAGAAGATGATTAGCATTAGAGAGTAGGTGGCCAGAGATCCAGGTTGAAATTAAAGTTGAGTTAAAATTATCAGGTAATTATTACAGGTTGAATTCTAGTGATTGTATGACTTTGTAGTATATATTTTTTATAGTTTCATACTTAAATACTTAAAGAACTGAAAATATGATGTTTTGCAGTGGGTCGGTTTCTTGTTAAAGTCATATGTTATTTGTTATGTGTCTATGAGTGTATAAGAAACAAAAAATAAAAAGAAACACTCAACGTTAAAAATAAAACATGATATAAAGGATGCTAAGTAGTGAAATGGGACCAGCGTGGAAAAATGGTCTATGTTCTCTAACTTTATTTGAAAAAAGAAAAAGGATTTGTACTATACGAACATATTAGCGATGTTTGCTTCTCCATTTGACACAGATGTCCATTGTCACTGCAGGCCTTCTTGCGTGAGGCCCGCTCACGAGCTGTGCATGAAAGCCCAGGAACTTCCTTTACCCAACATTCGGCAGGAACAGGACTCCTGCACACGAGGGCGGTAGAAGGCTCTGGGTTCCAACTGGGTCCTCACCAGCAGAAGGTACCATTAAAGAGAAAGCAAGTACAGGATGCTAGTACATATCCTCCTATGTCTCTATGGTGTGGCAGCCGATCAAACAGGTTGGTGCTGGCGATAGTGCAGCAGATGTTTCTTGTACCTTGTCTCCATTTGTATGAAATGGAGCTCCCTACATCACTCAGCATTTTCAGAGTGAAGGTCCGCGTCATTAGGAACAAAACCCAAACCCTGGTGGTGTTTACGTGGCCAATGGCTCTATCCCACAGGTGCTGAGGACCACACAGCACCTAGAAAGTACTGTAGATATGGGGCTACTTCAAGTGGCAGACTTTAAGATGTTCTCCCTTTAAGAGGATTTCATGGCAGGCGCACGCTCGGGGGGCCTCTCAGGAGCTGAGTCGAGCTAGAGTGGGCGTTCACTGACGACGAAGACTACCCGAGTCTCTTTTGGTCACTCATGCAGGCTAAGGAGGCTCATGGTCGTCTTCCATCTGGTAGCCAGAAGGCCATAGGAGCTGGACGACCACACTAACAACAGGATGACTTTTCTAACATCAATGCTCTGGATTGTATTTTGTTTTACACGCATGACAACGAGCGTAATTATAAACAAATCTAACCAATAGTTGGGCAATATGTGGACTTGAAACCCATAGTTACTCTTGTTGAGCTAGGAAAAGCCGAGCGTATCTGAGCAGTGTCTATATGAATCATCTCACCGGACGTGCAACAATTGACCCACAGAGGCCATACAGCACTCAGGTTCTACTTGGTACATTGTAAGGTATTAAAAACGAGACAATCCACCACAAGCACTTGAATACTAAAGGAAGCTGGTGACGGCTAATATGTTTAAGAGCAGTTCAGATCTATTCGGAAGAGTATATGAATCGTCTACCCTTGGTGATTATGCTTTTAGTGAAGTTTTCTCTCTCTTCAACCGCCTCTATGTCCTTCGCTATATGCCGCTCATTCTCTTTTTTGTTTGTGTGTGTGGGGGTTGCCCATTCTCATTATGTATTTCTTTTATGTTGTTGAATGAGTATTCGTTATTTTGGTTATGTGCTTCGATTCAAGAGTGTCCATAGAAAGAATGTAACTCACAAAACTCGTTCATTTCTAATAGAGTTCTTTTGAAAATTGAATTTTTTGTCTTTTCACTATGGGGGAACGTTTCCACATTGGTACCATTTTCTTCCAGCAGTTATGCGTAAAAGATAATAAATCCTGGGTCGAATGGATGAGCCAGCTTGGATGTATATGTGGAATGAAACGCTACAGATTTTATAAACAACACTTTTTAAAAGGGATACGGCATGTTGCTACATCTTTAATTTTGAGACTTTCACATCCCCATGCAGACAATGTGAAGGAGACAGGAAAAAGCACAAGAATTTCAAAATGCGCGTTTTTAATGTATCAAGCCACGGACTCACATCTCTCACATGAAACAATCGCAGGCTTCTATTGGTGATCCTTGGTGTGTTTGTCCCATAGATGAGAATCAGGGCCTCTGCTGGGCACTTATGATAATGATGTAGAGGCTCTGCGACCGGTGTGTGTTGAGTAAGCGTCTGTCGCTGCCAGCTTGTAACGTCTGGCGTGGTATGAGCCTTGTCTGGACAGGCCCTCCATGTTCAAGCCAGGACGTCAGGTTGACTTCACCCTGAGAGGGGATAATGAATAGGAAGTAGAATAGAAATATGAATAGAACCGTCATAGCTTTGTATTACAAAGCCTGCTCTTATGGAATCAGAATCATCTTTTTTTTTGGTTCATTCAATTAATTAACGATAAAGTAAGGAAATATAATCAAATTTGACTGGTGTGGGACAATTCAATTTGCATTGGGCTGATTTAACAAGTAACAGTTTCTCTTTGTAGCATATTATAATACCGTTTTAAAGATCGTAATAAAGAAGGCAAATGACCCAACTGATAAATGCTTTAACTGTCTGGATAAATCAATGTAGGGAATGAATGGGTTGTACAGCCTTTAGGCAGATCTTAAGAACGACTGATAGTATCGAGAGCAGGTTCAGAGCCTCTAGTCACACTAGAGGCACACTCTGCTCCACTCTGAGAGCAAGAGAAGACCCCTCTCACAGAGCTTTACTCCCCAGCATCATCCTAAAGGCAGAGCAGCATGTCAGTTGGCAGAAATATGCATACAACTGTCCCAAAATTGAAGATAACTCCTTTTCAAGTCCTATTTCATTTGATGTAACTTTCCCTGTGGTCAGAGCCAACCCACTGGAGAGGCATGTGGGCATAACTCGTGAGCAAATCGACGGGACTACACATCACAACACAACGCAACAATCTTATGTCGCAAGTATGCCTCTTTTTCATTGTCCGCTGTTGTCTAGCCGCTTATTTGCATCATGAAATTGGACCTGCATGTTTTGCACGCAAGCCAGTTGCGATGCACACTGGGCAAAGAGCCCTGTACTTGTATTATGAAAACTAAATATGGTCACAAATTACACAAGTAAATCTTTATAGCAGTCATGCTAGCAGGCAGGCAGTCATTGAGAGCACTTTTTACATGGCATCCCATATAATTATCCTTATATTCCTATTTATATGGCATTCTTTAACCAGTGGGTGGATTGTGATATCCCTGTAGCATGAAATACTAGGTGAATATTCTGGAAATCTACGAATGGGTACATACAGTATATGGAACGGAACACAAAATCGGCAAACAGTAAACGTGGCTTTGTCGGACATGCCTTGGTATCAATTGGTAAGATAGTTTATATGGGGTCCCCAGCCAGAGTTAAATTAGAAATTATAATTCAAACGATTAACATAAAAGCATAATAAAACTCATCTTTTCTGAGGGCCTATTTTTAAAAGACAAACACTTAGAGCATCACCAATATTGACTGATGTGTCATGTAAATTGAGCATTCATTGGTCACTGTGTCTGACTCTTATCATATCTGTACAAGTGCAGCTACCGGAGCGTTTGTCTGTCTAACCTCCACTAGTGTGTACTGGCAGTTTCCCACAAAGCGGTAGCCCATTTAGGAAGTGCAAGGACCTGTATCGCGCCTCATCTCCGTTACACCTGACACGTATCCGCTTACATAGGGTTCATCTTCTATCTTTCGGCAGTGGCACTACTTGCCCGGCTTGACTTTGCAGTATACTCGAGGAGAGAGAGAGGCAGTCATAAATTGGTTTTTATTTATTTTTCGATTTCCAGCATCACTGCTGGAGACTACAAAAGAATCTTAAGTTTGAGTTAAACCTTCAGGTAAAGCAGTGTTTTATGGGCTTAAAACACTTTAGGATCTGAAGCTTCTCGAGTGTCAAAAAAGGGCAAGAGTAAGACAAAGTGAGCTAGTTAATATTAAATGAGGGGCCTTAGCGCCGCCTGTACTGAAGGGTTTTAGGCTAGTTAGGGCCTAGGGGCTGACCTTCTCGAAGTTAAAACTAGTCATTGGCCATTATTCTTCTTATTTTCCTATTTTCAATAATTGGATTTATGCTAATGGTACCGCATATTGTTTTACTGATCAATGTAATAATGCTGACAAAGTGGCCTTAACAAAAAACAGCTGAAATGCTAACTGAGATAAAAGTTGTAGTTTTGAGACAAGTGGGCAGATCGGGCAATATCTCTTTAAACTTTTATTACTATTTTTTTCCTGACACCACAGTGAGAGGGTATAACGAAAGCAAGAGCATGGAGAGAATACGACATAAGTGAACAGGAACCGAGTCCACCATGATAGACCCAACGTTACTTTCACAAGGTGCTTGAGTTTTGACCTGGCATTTCGAACAATCGTCCACAATTCAGTAGTACTACAGGTCTGTTAGTCTGTTTTGAAAAAAATTCTCCCTAACCGCGCCCCTAGCTGTGGCACGTTTCACCTAGCTCACGGTGCTATGAGCAAAGCGACTCGGGCTTCTAGCAAAGCATTTTCAACAAAATCAAGAGCTTCACCTCTAAGATGTATTCCTACTAGACCTTATCTGATGAACGCTAATTGTGTGAATCTTTTATTGATTTTATTGTCAGATCTACAGGGGAGGGGTGTTTGTGTGTGTGTGTGTGTGTGTGTGTGTGTCGTGTGTGTGTGTGTGAAGGCTAAGTGTCTGGCTTATATGGCACAAAAGGCAGTATTTTGGGTATTCTCTTACCATGTTTTACAGTCGGAGCTTTGAGCGACTCTGGCCCCGCATCTGACTACTTGTGGCCAGCTGTAATACGCCAGGTGCAGTTGTCCGATGTTACAAAACACTAGTCTCCTCCGCGTGTCCTTCATGTACTGGCACGTCTGGCAGTAAAAAAAGAAAGTAATAGCATGCCACTCTGACACTGTCTTTCCTCTGATAATGGCACACGCAAAATAAAATCCTTCTTAAGATGTCAAGTGGTTGTTTACTTTATTGTGTCTCCAATGACAAACATAATATCTGGTATTGGAAGCAGATATCGGATAGACATGAGCACATGTTGAAAAATCAACATACAATAAAACGATCTGTGTCAGCCATAGGCGCATCCCAATCAGCATCACGCACAAGCAGCCACAACAAATAAATGTAATTATATGCTGATAAAAATAATCAAATAAAAGAGTTTATTTTTGGAATTTCTGTCTTGGGGGGGGGGGGGGCGGCTATAACTATCTGTACTATCACACTGTTATTCACCTGACTGATAACAACACTGAGAGGTGGGTCTGTGACTGGAGACAATTCTAGTTGACGCTACCAGTGGTTTGTGCGCTGAGACCTGTCACAGGTTTTCTGAGCTTCGTGTTAACTGGTACTGTGAGCGAGCTACATCACAGACTTTCCCATTCCTGCAACCTGATGCATACAACACCGTGAATAAAACATATTACATTTCAGAAAGTTTGATACTGACAATGCTATGATGTGATGATTAAGCTCTGAACCTTAGGTAATGTCAGTAGTATTGGCAATGCTCAATACGCTTTGTAAAGGCATGGTACTCGCTATCGAGCTGGAAGGTTGTTTGTAATAGTGGATAAAATTGACTGTTGTAGCCGACCTCTGGCTTTGTTTAATACCATGTATTGAGGCAATATTTTGTATTAAATGGGTCCAAAGTTGCTGGAGGCATAAAAAGCACTGACTTGTCTGTGATGAAAGGTGTTGATTGTAAAATAAACCCTGATTGGCCATAGTTTGTTTTTTTGGGTGAACAATGGGGCTGACAATAGTAGCTAGAATAGTGTAATGGTAATTAAAAAATAAAAATATTGTTTTAGTAGTACTGACACTAGACTCAACATCTAGCTCGTCTAATATTAGTGGACAAACACTGTAGTGGGAACGCTTACGACTCTGGCTGATTTTCTGGTGATAACACTCACCTCACATAGATTATGAAAATATTATTTAGCCACAAACTGTGGAGCAGATGCATGTTCTCCTAATTCTCACTAGTGGGCTTGCCAAATCACACAGCATTTGGTTTGAAACAAAACATGTGGAAAGCATTATACTTAGCTACTATAAAACCATCTACCATAGCTGTATCCTAAACTAGGGCAATTCAAATGCATGCACTGCAGGGTCAGAGATGTCAAGGCACAATTGACAGTATAAAAAAAAAAGCATAGGGGCAGACCTGTCATCATCTGTATATATAGCTTCAGCTGAATGGATTAAACCTAAAACATAAAGGATTAAAATCAGAAATGAAAAAAACATGAAGCGCATGAACCATGCTCTTTCCGTTGTCCTGGCCGCTGCATGAAGTTCAGCAGAATCAGTGACCATTGTTGGGTTCTCCCCTTCATATTGAGTTAGCTTCATGACAATGCAACTCATCCTCATCTTGGACAGAGCACCACTTCGGCAGTACCGTCGAATACAACAGGGTCCCGCTGGTGGCGTGTTGCGTCACCCTGGTGGTTGACAGTTGCGGCACCGTGCCTTCGCGTATGGCAGTTCAGCCCTTGGTTCAGAGTGGTGCCCTCCAGAATCAGCCACAGTCGCCCTCCACAGAGGGCGTTTCCAACACTCTATCAGCAAGTAGTCAGGAGGCCAGACACGGGAGGCGAACATGTATGGGTATGTCACGCCGCCGCCCTATCTGTCCAGTGGCGTAGATAAACAATCTTGGTTGTTTTTACTTCATGTGCAGTTGGCTGGTGTTCCAACATATATGATATAACATTCAAAAGGTACATAACTGAGCATTTTTAAACATTTTTAAATCGCTTCATTAAGTTACCACAATGTATGTTTTTGCTTACTTTTCTATAGGACCGATGTTTATAGCAACACAATAGGTGATACAAACATATACCCATTAATGGAAAATCTTTTACATTTGAGCTGTTCTAGGTCCACCGGTGTCAGGTATAGTCTTCCTCAGAAGTGATGTGGTTGTTCCTAGAAGCTAGGCAACAGATGGGTAATGTGTTGGATTAAAATAATAGTAAGAGTCAGTTACATGAGCATCCGATACGCCACCGCATGCAAGCCTACAGACAGCGCCACCTATCAGAACTCAGCGACTTCATCAACAGAAATCCTAATGAAAATAGTATCGGGATTCAGAACAAGTGATCTCTGGAAGTGTATCACCATATCAATCATTGTATCAATGTATCATAGCTAAACTCACTGCAATTGTTTGCCTTTCTCCAGTCATCCGACAAGGAATCGCCCTGGCTGGCCACAGGCTTAGGCGATAGTTACCCAGGCGCCCTACTACACGAGGCACTTGCTGGCTAAGACCTCCGGGCCACAGTCTACAATGGTTGTCTGGCATGGCAAGCCTGTGAAAATAATTGATTTCCTTGTTAACAGGAGTCTGGGCAATTTTAAATTAAAAAACATCATCATACATGTTCGAGTTAAGTGCTGAAATTATATGAGAATTGTTGAGTTACTTTAATGGAAAAGCAATTCTGGTAAAGCTCCTTAACACGTGTACCTGATTCCAGCAGAATGATGCGGCACCATGCGTAGTACAGAATGAAAGAGAAACAAGTAGAAACTGGTACTTGACAATTTGGTTAGTGTGTATAAGTTCTTCTTTACGCCGATTTGTGGTAGAATTCAGTTGTATTTCGTGATTTTACAACATTGGTCATTAATATGTACGTCCACTTTGGGATCTCATCAACACTGGACACTTTTCATTCTGCAATTTGATATTTCTGGGAAACAAAATCAATATCAATCAAACTAATAATTAAGGAAATTAAATTTAAAAACAGTTGCTTATATAGATATTGATTATCATTTGGGAGAGAAAAAATCATACATAAGTCATATAAGTGAACATTGTCTTTAAATGTGATTCAACTGGTACCGGTTGTCTTTAGTTGTTACAGAAGGGGTATCGTTCTGCTGTACAATTCACTCCCATTACTCGCAGGATACTTGATTAGCAAAAGGTTGTGGAGCTAGTTCTGTCGATAATCGGCCGTAAGCTGCTGCGTGGTAGAAGTCATCTGGTGGTATCAGCATTGCTGTTCCGTCAGCCGAAAAGCGCGCTCAAGACAGGATTGAGCAGTCTGAATCATGAAGTCGACCTACTGAATCAGCGCTATCCAAGCGATAGTATAACGTTTCTAGAAGGCGTATTTTTGGCTATAGTGGCAAGGTTATTAGGGCTGCAATCGCTGGAACTAAATAGTGGAGATTGAAGTTTAATACTGGTAGCAACTAACCGAAAACTGGCTCATCGTTGTGGGGAACCTACAGTCAAAAAGACACTTTTTACATTTCTTTCATTTTTGAAAAACTGATTATCTACAAAATCTTCTAAATGTCAATCAACAAACAAGGAATAAGTAATCAGGGATATTATTATTTAATCCTGTGTCCCGATCATATCTGCATTTATTAACCAATTGCAGACATAACATGGAGAAAGTAAACGCCACCTAGTACTTTAGTTTATCTCCCTCATGGGTCCCGATGATCAGTATCCAGTTATAAAGCATGCAACAAAACAAGAGACATAAGTAGATCATCTTGTAGTAGTTATTTACTCCCTCTGTTGTCCTTCGGATCATGATCCATTATATACAATTGCTGGTTGGGGGGGGGGGGGGGGGGGGGGGGGGGGGGTCTTTTGGGAGAGCTGTTTGAAATGTGAAAACACATTTTTACATGTGTAATATTAAGAATATGAGATCCCAACCTGATAGATGATCGCTCTGTGTGGTTTTCGCAATGGCTAGGGTGATTTAGAGCTGGATCTCAAGAGACACTCATGTAACTTGATCTTCAGACCAAAGGACGTCATTTGTAGATTCGTGTCTGGACGGATACAATCGGAGGAACTTGCGCGTATCCCCCCCCCCCCCCTCCACATGCATAAGCCACTGGCATGGATCTGACCCGGGCACAGACAGAGACTGAGTGAGTGTGTGTGATGAGGTGATGGGGTGATGGGTGATATTTTACTGATTTAGTACGACAAGTTCGCAAAACTTGTCTATATCTGATAGGGAGGAGTTAGGCAAGACATCATATGATTAAAAAAACAACTCTCATCAATTGTTGTGAATTATATTGTAGTCGTAAGCTTAAACTGCGGTAATATTCATTTTGTTGGTTGAGCCCTTATGGGAGGTGACATGGAGGAGGCTTCAAGGATGCTCCCGAAGGTCCTAACTCTTAACCAACTGATGAAAGCTCACGAATGCTGCTCTTCTACCGGACTCCCAATAGACACCTATGTTGCTTTGAGAACGTTGTAGGTTCTCTGCATAATCCTACAATGACGCCACATTTGGGCTATTGCATCACAGTCTCTCTGTTGCTTTGATCGATTCATTTCACTACAGATTTTCTTGTTATGGATTATATACCCCGTTATGACGATAATTCTCAAAGCGGCGACGGAGAGCTACTGTACTGACAAAAGGCCCAAGAATAACGGTTTTACAGAGAGGGGATGCCTTTTCAGAAAACTGAATGGAGGGCGGATATGGGTCCAAGATGATGACGGCTATTCTGGTAAATTGAAATAAGAAATGGACAGAGTGCAAGTTTAGTAATCACAAGCAAACTGTGGGATTATATGTCAGCTTGGAATGAAGTGAAAAAAAATACCTTGTGTAGGGCCTACATATGAACATTGTTTCGCAGGAACTGCGTATTTTTTCCAATGCAGATGATTGTCAGCAAACTTTCCGATTCTATCAGACACACGGGCTGGGCTTTAGCAAGAGTTTCAGAGGCATTGGCCACGTGCCTAAAATATATATATAAAAATTCCCATTCTTACACAAAACTGTATGAGGAGGAGATGAGAATCGGTTTATAAACAAATGTATTGATGCAGCCGCCAAGGTGAATTTATTCGGTAATGCACTGGCAACAGCCACTCCGCTTGAGACAGTATTTGTATACAACATTTGGATCACATATCGATGAATGCGTTGTCCAAACTTCTTACCATCGACTTGGCATCTATTGGGTGCTTCTGGCGTTGGTTACCGCCAGCGTGGTAGCATTCCTGCCAAGAGCGAACACCACAGGGGCTAGTCGGAAAGACGACTTCACACAATGATAGGCCATCTGCATGATCACTAGAGCACCTACCATACCAATTACAGTTATGCAAACCGCTCGTTATTAACTATCAATATGCAATAGTCTAAATGATGACCCACTAAACTCAATGTGTGCATGAGCTGAAGGGCTCGTGAGCAAATTAATTAAGTGGATCACCACGTTTCTGAAACGTGATGATCTACTTTAGGATCATCTCATAATATATTCACATTTTATCGTATTTGACGCTAGAATACTCGTTGTTGTATATTTCCGATATTCTTGAACTGTAATTATAGTGTTTTGATTTTCTTAGAATTGTGTGATTATTGTGATCTAGCGTCAAGGAAATCGGAATTTTACCAGCCTGCTTTTGTGCCATTTCCAAGGGGGGGGGGGTTGTGGAGAGATTGAAGAAGAGAGAGAGAGATGAGAGTTCCAATGACAACCATGAAGGACGTCGAGAGTGGATAGCAAGACAATTGATAACGCTATAGACTTCATTTATGTTTAAATGGTTGTTTACAAAATTGTGCAAATAAATCAAATGAATTATCACCTGAGAGAAGCGCGGGCTCAATGCACATACAGGTGGGCCATCTGGTATACATTGGTAATTTTAGCAAGATCAAGAGCCTAAAATGCGTAGAAATCTGACTGTTACCAACATCCATCCATCGGGAAGATCGGGGGGCATGCTCCCACCCTTGGGGCAGTACACAGGCTTCTGGTGAGTTCCTGATCGGAGCTTCTGGGTATTTGGAGGTTTGGACAGCTGTGAAGGTCAAAGACCGTCGCCCAGTCCTCATAAAACAGGCTCCCCTGGAGCACGTTCGTTCTTCTGCATTCACACACACACAAGAATACAGGAAAATGATCTCGCAGTGTCTGACATAGTAACGTAGATGTTTTTCTAGGTATATAAAACTTACATAAACCAAAGTAGATTGGGATGAAATCAACGCTATTTGGCAAAAACTGTGGCGAAAAATTTCAAGAAGGAAAGAACGGCTCATTATGAGCTAGCTAAGCTCGTAATCAAATTTCAAAAGGTGCTTGAACCTTTCAGTGAAATCGTGAGGACCCTACTGCATTTTTGGGTTACATGGTTCTCCAAATTTTCGCAGGGCATAAGTTGTATTTTCGTGCGATTGTTGGGACAGATCTTCACATTGAAGAAAGCACAGTCTTGAATTTATTCGTTTTGTTTAGTTTTTTTTGGGTTTCAGGGGGTGTGGGCGTGGTGGGGGGGGTTTTTTCTTTTTGGTTAGCTGATAGATATTCTCCTTCACCAAGAGTTGTATATAATTCCAGTGTGTCCTGGCTTGGCAGAGCAGTTGCCACAGTGTGAAGCGACAAAAACTGTCATGCAAACCTACAAAGAAATCATCAGATGAAAGCAAACTGGAGCATCATGCCAAAGTGGCTTAGTATGAGTGAAAATTGTATCTATTATAATTTATACTTGAGGGTTATAAACTAAGGGTTTCAACAGGAGCCTAACAACTTCAATCAATTCAAATAATATTAAGGTATTCAGTAGTAGTATTAAGTAGTATGTAGTTAGTAGTGATTTGTCCAAAGTATGGGTGTCAACATTTTTCGCAACGGTGATATCTCATTTTGGAATAAAACTCTTTCGATTCATATGTTCATTATATCGCTGTATTTGCTTAAGGAAGGTTGGATATGACAACGCCCCTTCATCGCGCCAAAATATGTTCAGATTATCCCTTGAAATCCAATTTGGCCTGGAATTTCCTAGCTGCAATCCGGTCTGTTTACATACAATATAAAAAAACCCTGTCAAGAATTCATCAATTTGATTAGCAATGCAAAATTGAACAAGTTTTCATTTAGGATTAAAACAGCCCACTCACTACTCCTCACTCTAACAGGGCCACAGTATAGCAGACAGCAGTAGAGTCATGCCCTTAATAGATAAAGCAGATCTAGTCAACTACACCATGTTGGTGAAGAGCAGGATCTTCGGGTTTGACACTTGTCCTCCAGATAAGCACCTCATTGTCAATCAAACCATCTTTCGTGTTTGCCTAATTTTAGCAAGAGTCTCATTCTCTAGAAACAAATTCTGGTATGTATATGTCATCACAAACATCACATGCATATACCAAATATCATCATACATCAGTTTTTTCGTCAAGGTAAGTTGTTGTACATCACTAGGAACACTGCAGAGATGAGGAAAGGGTGAGAGTTAAAAAAGGAGGAGAGGAAAGAGGAGATCCAGAAACCAGAGACAGGACGGCAAGCCTGTTGTGTTGTTTTTGTTTTAGCAAGTAACAGTAATCCTTATTTTTCTATATGTCTCGACTGCCATTTGTGTCGATTGCTCGTATGTTGAACAATAATATGACAATATTAATCTATTATTGTATTGTGTGTTTGGTTAATGAAACATGATCATTCTTGCACAAGCAGGTACATAATTACCAGTTTCCTCAATGGATGAGATTTACTACTCATCCTACTTCTGACTCACTACTAACTGCTAGTTTACTACTACTGGCTATTAGCGATAACTGTTGCTCTGCTCATACTACAGATAGTAAACTTTACTACTCTTAGTACTGACTACTTCACTACTGAACTATGATCGCAGGTGCTTCTACTTGTCATGTGACCAACCATATAATCCAGGGACATTGGGTGTTCTCACACAGATCGCAGTCACGCCCACTGCTTCATGGCCTCCTGGGCTCCAGCTTCCACCTTAGGATGTTAGGATGATTTTAAACCATTGACCAATTCAACCTTTCTTACACTTATGTGTAATCATACATTGGGTCATGTGTGTGTGTGTGTGTGTTGTGTGTGTGTGTGTGGGTGTGTGTTTGTGTGTGTGTGTGTGTGTGTGATGTCGTGTGTGTGTGTGTGTGTCGTGTGTGCAGTAATGTCTCTACCTTCCCGACCCCATAAAGTGTCTATTCCTCCAACGTGTAGCACTTAGTGCCAGGTGACGCAGACAGGGAAGGGCAGGCAAGCTCCTACATTTGGTGTAATTGATGGCCAGTATGAAACACATGCTGGTAGTGTGTGGTCATAGGGAAGGAGAAACGCTTGGTTTAACAAATAGACATATATAGTGATCAAGGTCTAGAGACCTCTCCATCAGTGATCAATGTCATACACTAAACTAAGTGATATTGGTCACAGTAATGATCATTTATGGATAGCTAATTCAAATTCTCTTATGGAAAACTGTGTAATCCCAGAGAAGATAATTTTAAGCAACAAAATATTTGTCTCAATCCCATCAGAGGAACAAGGCCTAACACCTTTTCATTTTGCCTAACCAAGGATGCTTCCGTCCTGAGCTGGAATGGTCTACTGATGTTTAATTGATGGATGCATTGCTCGCCACTCCGGACACCGAAGCAGACCCGTGTCCGCTTTCGCTTTGTGGTATGAATGTCACTTCAAGGATCCTCGGTTGTGGGTGAAGCGGTGAGGGTAGATATAGGGGCAAGTGACCGTGGTGGCGACGTAGGAAAAGTGAACGCTGTTGAACCGTGCCTCGGACGACCCCTGTCAGGGCAAAGTGTCTCGCAAACCGTGTCTGAGTCACAACCTAAAGTCAACTGACTGACTTCATGTTGATATGCCTGTATGAATGGCTCTGATGCACTACTGAAGACCATGATTTAATCCATCAAGCGAATCAAGCAATTTTTTGCTATTGGTTCAGGTTGGATAGGGTATTTTTTCTAGTTAAAATTAACATTACGAAAGTAAAGTAACTACTTCGGAGGTGAGTGCAGTGACATTATTCTGACGATAAAAAATCACATGACGATTATCTGACTTTGCATTACTTTTGGATACTCTAGACTACACCCAATCCCAAAATCCAACTAGGAATATGATACAAAACAAGAGCAATTTATCGGATTTTATGCAAGACTTAATGAGTATGCAATTCACCAGAATGATCAATTGTTACTTTCGAGTAGGTTGTAAAAAATTGAAGTTTTGGCATCTAATTGTTGTCTTATATGTCTCACAAATCAAAAATGCAGGCATCTGTTTTCTGATTTAACTCTGTTTCGCACGAGTAACGTAAACTCGATCAGCCTGGTCTAAGTTAGATATATCAATCTGTATTAATAAAGCTCACGTTTCGTGTGTATCTGAGTCTCTGTGGGTTAGATATTCGATCCACCTGGAACAAGACTATGGACGGCGAAAGTAATACATTAGACACTTTATGATATAGTAGAATACCTAAATAATCATTAAGTAAAATAGAAATATAGATCAAGTATATACAAGTGAAAGATATAGGATTTCTAGTATTAAATGTAGTTGTATTAATCTTACTCTACAATTTAGCAGTGTAAAATGATTATAAAGGGCTTTATTTCTAAAATCTAAATGAACACTGTAAAAATAAGGGAAACACTGAGGGAATCACTTATTAAAATATCCATTTAATGAATTCAAATAATACTTAAGTCTCAAGCGAATCAACCTCCCTTTTCAAATATTACTTTGAGAAGCTACTCGCCTACACCCAGTAAAAATGAAAATCAGATTATGCTCCTCATCCAATTGGAGATGTTGGCTCTTGTGAAATTAAGCTTGGAAGAATAACAAAGGTAAATAGAACAAAAACTTTTTGTCAAAAAAGCCTTATATGATTGTGCCTTTTCATATACAGTCTTCTTCATTCATCATGCCTGAAATTAAAGTGACACTCCATAATCTCTGACTGAATTATTGGGAGTTTTGTTATGTCTATCGCTTGGTCCTTGACATTTTCGGCATTTCTATTTTTTTTTTACATTTAAAAAAAAAGCAAATTAGAAAGAATGTCTAAATAAGTAAATAAAAGTGTTTTTGAAGACTTGCACCAGTACCATGAGGTCACGCAAAAGGCAGACAGCCACATCCATCGCTGTATGATAGAGAAACCTAGTGCGCTGCTTGATTCTTCCTCGACTGTAAGGGATGAGGCAGCTGAATCAAAGAGTAACGCAATTGCAACGCGCTATATTATGCATCCAGGGTGTGGTGTCTGCTACACTACAATAATACACACATGAAGGTCACACACAAAACAAATAAACCACTGCTGAAAACCTGGCTGAAACACTGCTGAAAACCATTCCAGGAAACACCAGGAAGTCAAATTCAGGTGAGCAACTGGAAATGAATACCAACATTGGAAGGAATTCCGATCCAACTCACAATAGGAGAAGCTGACTCATCCAGTTTGGGGCTGGTTCTCTTGGTCCTGAAGTCACTGCAGTCCCACTCTGCTGTGGGACTGCTCATCCACGTAGTCACTGGGGTCCACAAGAAAATTACAGGAATTTCAATAAAAGCCTTTCCTGAATCTCTTATTGCCTTGCATTGATCGTGTGTGGTGTGTGATGTGTGTGTGTGTGTGTGCTGTGTGTGTGTGTGTGTGTGTGTGTGTGTGTGCTGGCCAGTCGATGAAGGTCAAAAAATCCTTAACAATACATGGCCTTTTGGTTTCCCCCAAAGTGTTTAAAAATAAAATACCCAAATACATTATAAAAAAGGCACATGAAAGGGAAAAAAACACACGCAAAAAATGGCACAGATTCTGGTTCTATGCCAAGTTTTTAGAGTCGCCTAAACATCCTTTTGTTCCATATGCTGTATCATCATTTTCAAAACTCTAAACAGCACTATTACACAAT
This sequence comes from Hoplostethus atlanticus, assembly GCA_034670405.1. Lineage (NCBI taxonomy): Eukaryota > Metazoa > Chordata > Actinopteri > Trachichthyiformes > Trachichthyidae > Hoplostethus > Hoplostethus atlanticus. The sequence continues at coordinate 48,516 of JAXDDX010000431.1, read as the reverse complement.
ATCGTCTGTTGTGGGACTTGTAATCGTGTAATCTGCTAAACCTCGTAAATCTATAGCGATCTTACAAACAATTTTGGCCTTACATGTTCTCGTACCACCACATCACATCTATATCGTCTCTCGCTTAGTGCACGCTTGGATAGAAACGCCGTTGGCATGTCACATATGTTACAACACAGTATGATGCAAATGGCTTTTCAGTATGTCGTCTACTTATGGTACTGTAGACGTCCGATGTTGACATGTAGAGTAGCTATCAGTGTTTGAAAACTCACTATAGAACTGAGACATGATGTCGGATATGACATACCTATTACCTGGAACATATTGGTGTGCGCAAATTATGGGGGGCGTGGTGTCCTCACTCACTGTTCGCTTTCAAAATGCGAACTGTGTACAACTGTTTCATTCGACCTTCACTGTGTTTGGTCTTATTTTAACATTTGGAAAGTATGGGGTGGGGGGGGGGGGGGGGGGTCGAAGCTTAATCCGCTATGTCTCAATGTTTTCAGTGATTTGTTCATTCTCATGAGAATCTTATTCATGCTGTTTCAATAAAGCTTTAAAGTGCTGGCTGTTGTATGCAGGAAGTAGGAAGGCTTTATACTGTATGTTAAGTTTGAACATAGATTTAGTTTCATTTCTATAGGCTATGCTGTTTGCTAAGGCATTTGTAATTAAGACGTAAAGAAAGGATGCCATAATGTTGGTATTGGGTGAAGGGACTTGTATGTAGAGAGGAAAAATCTAGTAGGCATTTATGAGTAACGTGTTAATTGAGCTGTCTTATTGTGTGAAAACAAACATGAATTTGTTGTTAATGGGGTTATGGTCGCAGTGGGGGTGGGTATAACAACTGGACGGATGTGGCTAATGTGTGTTAGAGTTTTTGAATAGCTGTGACTTACAGACTCGGACAAAACGGGGTGTTTAGCGACTGTAAAAAACTGTAACTTCCTGCTAATGTTAAAATGATTTAATTAATCGATTACTTTCTTTCATGTTACATCTTGATTTTAGCATTCGTCCAGAGTCGACTACAGTGAGTGCAATACAGATATACAGCTTAATGATATCCTAGATCACCCAACTTGAAGCAAGTGCAACCAAATATGAAGGAAGGCTCAAGAGGTCATAGTTCGAAAGCAACCTGACAATATCCTCTTGTGACGCGTATGTATCATTGAGTTGACAAGGAAACATAAAAGTCTATGGAGTAGATGAAGCGGATTGTGTTTATGTAGCAAATACAGTGGTTTACCCATTCTCTTATGGCCATTAAGATCAGAACTATGATTCTTGCAATCGGCATTGCTAGACTCTCCATGATATGCGTCCATTTCCATTTGGACAGTGCTAAAACGTGCAGAATGCCATGGTCATACTCCCGTCCACTTCCATTCATCTGCTTCTGGTAATAATGATAAAAATAGGTAAAAAAAAAAAAAGTTCTTTGATCTGCAGCGTCAGGCACTCAGGCAGTTTTCAAGGAATCCACGGCGCTAAACACTTCTCAATAGAAATCAGAGAACAGAAGCAGACAATAATGAGAATTCAGGAGGTCAGTATATGAGTTTAACTTCAGGTCAAAAACGTATAATAAAAGTGGGGCACAAATGCTAATGGTTCAACCTGAGGTCGTAAATATTGCATCTAACCTCGTCGACTTCAGCCTGACAGCCTAACCCTATTAAGTTATGTTCCTGCCTGCCTGACAGTCAGGGGAAAGGCATTATGAATGGGCCGGCTGTCAGATATGGACTCCCGGTGGCGCGGGCAGTCGACCAACCAGACCGACGACATGGTTGGATGCGAGAGCGGCACGGTACTTGCTAACCTAGGGGGGGGGGGGGGGGGGGGGGGGGGGGGGGGGGGGGGGGGGGGGGGGGGGGGGGGCAAAGGAATCAGGCATCGAAACGACAGGTCCAGCCACGGGTCGAGTGATTTTTTGGGTTTACTGGCCTCAGATGGACGCCTCCACTCTTAAACTTTAACACAAAGTCTGCGGTCGCGAACGTCTTGAATGGTTTTAGAAAATAAGCCTTAAAAGTCCTCATTTCATTCAGAAACCATGGTATATAATCAACATAAACGAAACGACTGTAAAATATGTAATCCAGGCCAAAACTGTCATCATATTCCAATCGATAATGCAATGGTTGGTATGGTTTAGTACTGGTTTTAATAATACATGGTCCAATTGTCGCAAACCGCTAAAAAAAAGAAGGGATATAATGGTCTGGTTATGATATCTATATGTTCAGTCACTTAACTGTTGTGTCTGTCCACCAGGCATGGTTACCATCGAGACATTTGATTAAGTTAGAGATTCGTGAATGGCAGCCATGGGGTGCAGAGACTGATCCTCCCTACCGCAGGGCCAGTCGGCAAGGGACGTTGGGCTAGTACTCTCATGTAGAATGACAAAAGACTGTGTTGTGTGAATATGGTATCTCTGCCAGGTGAGGAGGGCGGCCATTGGAGGTATACTCAGTACCTCAGGTTATTTAGGATGGCTTCAGCAATCTTTCTTTAAATCTGCTATATAATGCTCCTTAAAACTATCTCTTGGCCCTCTGTACAACAAAATGCAACTATCATGGAAGCGCACCACAATTGTACTCCTCAACTCCACCCGTCATTCTCGTCGCTCTTCGCTTCCCCATCCTTTCCAGATGCCTTTCAGGCACCAACACGTTTTTGGTCTCCTCGGTCAGGCCAAGTAAGATGTGGAGCATCAGTAGCACCTTCTGAACGTCCATCAGGACCTTCAGCTTCACTGTGGGCTCCACGGTCCTATTGCGCCTGTGACTTCTCCAGTTATGTATACAGTATCTGAAGAGGTATGTGTGTGGTGTATTGATGTGGTCGGTGTGTGTGTGAATTGAAGTGATACAGGCGAGTTACACCGTATCATATAGACAGCTAATACATTTCGATTAGTTTCAGGAAATGTGTCTGTGTATAGCTATAAACGTAACTAGCCGTGTTCCCTCCACAGGCATGACCCAAACAAACTGCCTCACAGGTTTACACAGGAATATCCGGGAGTAGAACGTCGCGATGAATACAAATCTCCATCCCCTTCCAAGCACAGGGAGGGTAAGCGAGGCTTCATATTTCGCTTACATACACAGCCTAAATAGGGTGCTCCGGTATTTCAATGAGTACTTGGGTAAGACTTGCGATCCCCCAACAGCCCCATCTGAGAGGGTGTTTGAGTGTTGATTAGTACAGTAAAAAGAAAATTATAAACAAAAGCGACAGAGAAAGAATGATTATAAAACTTGTCTGTCTAGCTATGTAGATCGGCGGCGGTAACACAACAGATGGGTAGAGTGGAATCTATAATCTATGATTATTAGAATAGTACTTGAAATTTTAAACTAGTCTCCTCTACTTTTTCCTACCTGGAAGGAAGCCCTCAAGGGGCCCTTCCTGGAGGGCGCTTCACACGCACACACACTTTGGGCTAACCACTAGGCAGTCCACATAATGTGAATGTTTGCTAGGTTTTAACATGATAGTCTGTACATGTGTTGGCCTTTGTTTCCTTGCAGATTATTCTCAGCCTCAGTTCTTCCCAGAACTACCTCCTCACAACTCCCTGCCAACGGCTACAAGTGTAGGAGAGTTCATGGAGAAGCTAGGTGGTAATGGACAAGTTAATAACCCACTCAGAGCACATTGTGAGTATTGGGTATCTTCAGGGTTGACAGCGGATATAGTTGTTGTCCAGGTCAGTAGTCCCCGCGATGGTGGCGGCTGGCCTAAAGAGCGAGGGCGGTCTAGAGGATTGCGTCCCGCCTCCGTCACCGAGCTGCCCCACATCCTTAAGGTAACTTCATGTGAATAAGAGCTGTATAAAAAATTACTTTCTTTTATTTTTTTTTTATATGATGTCGAGGTAAATATTGAATACAAGTGTAGTGAGTAGAGGTGTATAATCAGCAATGAAATGTAAGATTAAAATTGTTCCTAAGGGCGTTGTCTAAAGGGTTACCTGCTTAGGTCACTGTATTTCGGAAAAATCTTTGCCCAGGTGACTCTCGTTACTAAATTCGTCACATGCAGTCGAGGTCCTTCGCTCCTCTCAATACAAGTAGATAAGGAGCTTGGCAGGCTTTTCCTGCGCCGCACCAACGAACTGCGCATGTAGCAAACAGCTATTATTCTGATGTCATGCTTAGATTTGAGCACACGCAGCCAAACCACTTGTTGGCAGCAAGGAGAGCGAGGGCGTCGTGGTACATCTGACATAAAATGCGCCAGAATGAGACAAGTAACTCGGGTCGTTTTCCAAGGCAGCGTGGTTTAGTAGGAAGGCTTGGCTAACCTGTAGTGTATGTGTGACGAGGACAGTATGCTTTAGTTTTGCTATTCCTCTGCATCCTTTTTCATACGTATACAAGGTCTCAGACTCAGGCATGTTGAGTTCCAGACAGGTTTGATATGATCTTAAACCAATCTAGTATCAGTAAAAACATCTAAAAGCGAAATGTTTGGGAAAGTAAACATACTAGCTCCATCTTGATGAAGGCAGTCAGATATGGGATCTGTAAAGCGCATAATGTAAGAGTTTACAGAAAATCAGCCGTACCATACATCCTTGTCTAAATATATATGACGGTGTGTCAAGTTCGTGGTGGCATACGAGTCACTTGAGAAAAGATATTGTTCATCCTCGTCAGGAGGAGAAGGGGCAAAATGTATGTCATAATAGTTATAAAGTCCACGAAGGTGGCAAAAAGTTCATAAGCTTTGAGGCCAGTTCACTTCAGGCTTTTTGATGGCACAGGTGTATTTCAAAATTTTTTGTAATACATCATTAATGTTATTATTTTTCTTAAATTTATTTTCTAGTTAGGTCTTACTTGTGTTCCGTATAAATTTTTTTCTTCTGATTTCTGTGCCCTATGTCTGCATAGGGTTTTGAGTTAGTCAGATTTTCCCTGTTGGGCACTTATCGAGGAACACCACCTTTTCGCGGGTTACTTTAGTCGTTTGCACCATTAACATATTGTAGTAATAAAAGAATAATTATTATAAACTGAATTTGACTTAATTGAAGTAGGCGCTATAACTTTACCTTAAGAGCACGTTTCATTACAGACAAATGTTCATCGTCATCTCAGCAAAGATACAAATAAAGGCCTTTCATATTTAAAAAGAACACTTGATGATACCCTTATAAGTCATGTTGTGTTTTGATTATTTGGTATAAGCTCCTGCCCCTTGGAGAAAAATAGCACATCACCAGCCGCCACTGATATAGTAAGTAGTTTAGTAGGGCTTGGTATATCTTTTAGATGATTGTAACTTTTATTCTTCATTTGTTTAACAATAGAAATGACTGTTGTAGTTAATGGTGTGTTTGAGTGTAGATATTTCACTAGACAGAGCGCGCTGCCAATTGAGAGATACAGCAACCCAGCAGAATCGCGGGTACAAGGGACAGGCTAACAGTCTGTCAGGATGCGATGGAGTACTCCATGAGGCACCCTGGATTCTGCAAGGTAACCCTACACACCATCACAGCACACCACAGCACCACTCACAAAAGCTCCTGTTATGTCTACCCATTGCCGTTTAGGTCTAAAGAGTGGCATAATGGCGTAGGCAAAAATATTCTCTACAGTACTGTCATCAGTTCCAATTCATGTCCATAGAATCTGCTGTCAAATTCAATAAAGGAAAATAAAATAGGGGGGGGGGGGGGGGGGGGGGGGGGGGGTAATGGGATCAATATATGGGACTAAAAAGGCAGTGTAGGAGGACGGAGCTTGCTATGAAGTCAACAGAGTTGGCAGGTAAATAATTCAGAGTGTGATCACATAATAATGGTGCTTTCAACTGAAAATTTGACCATGAAATAGAAAATAATAATTAAACCACGTGTCTGTAAATGAAAAGATGGATGTGTTTCATTTCTGCAGTACAGCGAGTCCACGGTGGCAGTTTCTGCAAGATATCGGATTGACGCATCAGGAGAGAGAATTATGCCAAAGTAAGACATGAAGTTCTTACACACAATGGTTAATATTGTTTTGCAGTCGGTATTTGCTTAGTCTCTGTGGTTCTGAACTAACGAGAGGACTAAAAAAGGGGGGGCAATTGATACAGAATTACAGATCGGGAACTCGAGGGTGCCGTTTTGTAGTTATCGCATGTGCTCATCCCCCTCTGTCCCCATTTCCTGTAGGGACGTGTGAAATGCAGTGTTCAGTCAGGTGAGACATCGAGGTATCCAGTACCAGCGAGAACCTATAAACAGGCACCATGAAGGTTTACATATCCTACCACTACCAGCGGACTCTTACTATGTAGGCTCGACTTTCGTCATGAGATGAGCCTGCACCCACACGTGTTGAAAGTGCATGCTTCTCTCCGCACTGACTTCATTGTAGGTTATAATGTGACGGGTTACAGCGCGTAAAGGGAACATATGACTGAAAACAACGTCGGTCCCACTAGACTTGGGGCATCTGGTTGTTTTGCATGGAGACATGGACTCAGAGGAACCTGTCGACCTAACACGCAGGCAGGATTGGCAGATGGCAGACTGCGCTCCATCAGTGACTACTATGTTAACACTTGAAGCGTTATCCTTATTTACCATATTCGCGTGAGGAAAGGCCTCTTACCTTTCACGACACCAGCCTGCCTCTACCCGTTGTATTGTGTGTGTGTGTGTTATGAGATAATTAAATGTAAAGGCCAAAAGTGTGCGTCTCGCTGGTTGCTGATTAAGACTGGTATTGGTTCCTGACAATCATTTCTTGGCCTCTGGCCAATCTCTGCTCTTTCCATTTAGGCCTAGAATAGAAAACATAGGCAAGCAAAAGTAATTCAAATTATGGAACATTTACGTCATACAGGTGCAAGGGAACATTAAATATTTTGTTATATCAAAACATGGGATTATAATCTTAATAAATGCACGTTAGCTGCTTGCAAGATGTCTATTTTTTAGTCTAACAGTGGAAGCAATTTGGTTGTGGAGAAGAGAAAATACTTTGTCCACTATTATCTAATATACCTCAACATGGTTACTGTTATTTCATTGTTTTTAGGCTAACATCCAAAGATAAAACATAATTTTGATGTTTTATATAAAGTCGACTCCTGCCTATGTGTGCTAAGATGGTCGCATCATCAATGTAGTCACAGTGGAGTAATTTCTTAAGTATGTTTCTTGTACTACTGAGCTAGCTGTACTCGAACTGCCTTTAGTTATCCTCTCTTTTTCCCAAATAAAGGTGACTTTCACCAGTGTCAAAATGCGAAAGCTTTGAGAAAAAGCCATCCACGCAAATAATGATCCCCGACCACACCGCTTTGAGAATATTAAAATGTAGGTATTATTCTGATCATGAAAGTAATCAGATTATTGAGTTGAACACCTCATGAACACGGGGTCACGTTTGGTTTGTACATTTCCATTAACACACATAGAACAAGGTTCATAGAGGAGCCACCAGCTCCATCAATAGTTACAGCAAGTAGGTATACAAAGATTGATTCAGAAGTCTTGTAGAAGAATACAGCGCTTTTGTTTTCTGGCTTTGGGGTCCTGCTCATGGATATGTGATATACGCTCCATAGATCATTGCAGGACCCGTCCCGCCTGAGCTACAATCAAATATCAAAATCGTGGTTCATAGATCTGCTAGAGTGAAAAAAAAAGGATTCATTCCCCACCACAGAGACAGTTTAAGTACCTGGCTTGACCTAATTGGTGAGAGGGCAATCCTGAAAGGGTTGTCTTCAAATTCACCAGCCATGATGCTTGCCATGCAGGTTGAGTGAAAGCTCCCACGATGTATTGGCGCGCAATTTAGTTGCTATACATAGTTACAAAAAATGCAAATCAATCTTAATAAAAGTTTATACTTACTATTCAGGCATGTTACAATATCGTCCTATCAGGTCATTTTGTGAGGCCAAACACAATTGATCAAGGTATGGCATCTGAAAACCCTAAGCTCAGCAGAGCGACTCCCTTGCAGGATTTAGGAGTGAGATCAAACGTATTTCATTTGTAACCGTCATTATGAAATCTCGACAGACCGCCTACACCATGAGAGTGGCTGCCTGAGACCAGATCGAAATGGCACACCAGTGTCCGCCTCAATGCCCACACACATAAAGAATTATTAGCAGCATCCACTGCCTCTTAGAGGGCTCTTCAATTCGTTATCACAAGATACATAAAAATACCGCCATTGCAGAGGCGCTCTAGTTTTTTAAATAACCTATCAGTAATTACTTCAGATATGCAAGCAGCAGCAGGTCCTCATACACAGGCTGCTGAAAAGTGCTCACGATCAAAATATATAAAGACGTGCGATATCTTCATTAGTAACACAATCATCGTTAACTGGAAATTATACATTGAATGATCTTCATCAGAGAAACGCTGGTTTGATGTAGTGGAATAACACACAGTTGGTCACTGGTAAATCATTGGGTAATCATTAGAACATGCCAAGGCTGAGAATAATGATCTTGTTGTGGTCAGTTCATAACATGCGACAAAACAACTTTCAGAAGTTGACAGCGAGAAGCAAGATCAGGGTCTGATTGTCATGGTTAAGTAAAATTTCGAATAATTAGATGCTGTCTAATATCTAGTTTTAATCCTTTGTGAGAACTTTTGCTGTATGGAAAAATGAATGTCTAAGCGCCCCATGTAAGGCAGTCAACAGCCTTTTAAGCAGGCGGCATATGGTCCGTTGTTCACAACACCATTTTACTTTAGCATCTCATGAGAGGCTAAGCACTAGCTATAGGGCCTACATGGGCATACTATTCCTATTCCCAGTATCCCAGTTAGAAGAAAGAAAAAACGGTCTTTGAATATAACCGTACTGGCACTTGAATGGTACAATAAGTGCTTGTTACGGCAAGGTAAGTACACAGTGAAATGGTTGTCAATCCTCTCAACCTCTCACTGGTATGTGACCTCTCCACGGCTAATACACTACATTTCCTAATTATCTGTAACCAAAACGGACAGAATATTCACAGCCCACGTGCATCTTTTTGACAATTGGCATTAAATTGTCAAATCGGAGTCAAATTCAAAGGAGTCAAAGCAATCCTTTTCTATCTATATAAACCATCTAAGCGAGAGCATCCCGATGATGATAAAGAGACACAAGAGGGGGAATGAGAGGAGCTATAGGACTGGACACAGGTATGTCTAATCATACAGTTCCAATTTGAGTTCTACAAAATGGAGGCTCACTGCGTACGCTGCGATGAAGCAGTTACCTATGGAGGAGCAAGACCCTCAAAGGGTTGTTACTTTGTTGCCCTATCTAAGAAGTCCGCATCAGTTACGTTCTGGGCCGATTCTCTAGTCTACGCCCTTTCAAGATTGTCTCAATGGAGAGAGCCTATTCTGGCGATGCAGATTCAGTGAGCTATAGGCCTTTGTCTCAGTGCTATACACGTCATGCTACGCCACGCCCACCTACTCGGCTCAAAGACATTTTGTGTATTCTTTGTTACAAGGGAGCCTTAACCTTCTGATGCAATTTTAAATCGACTGCAGGCAATGTCTTTGAAGATTAGTCCGGTAGAAAGCAAATAGCAATGTCCTTTAAAAATCCATAGGCTGGCAATGAGAGCAACTAACAGATGTACACACTCCCAGAGAGAACCGTACGTTTTCCTCCATCTTAGGTAAATGTCATAGACAGGATACATAGGTTTGGTGTCTGATGGGGATAAATTCTAGGAAGTGAATGGAAATCCCAATTTCGCATTCAATCCAATCAGCGATCTCCAACATTTGAACAATCGTCTTCCTGAAGCAAACAACTGGTTGGAATAAACTCAACTAGCCGTCATGACAAGTAAGCAATCCTGCCTATAAGTGTGTTCAAGTACAAAACAGTTAGGAAGTACCCCTAGCAGTTGCAGAAGAACAGCATTGGGGGGGGTGGGGGGTGGGGGGCAGTAGCAATATGAAGTTCTTTGTGTCCTTCCACTGGATGCAAAAAGGTAGTTCGAGGTAAGATTCAGCGTAATGGCAGGTACTTTGCTGAGCATAGCGCCAAGTGGCCATGTCGACATCGGGAGCAATGAGTCTGAAGGAGTCGCTAAGGTTCAACACCAGTGTAAATTAAAAACACAGAACAACACCAGGCACGCCTTCAACATGGGATTGATCATTTTCCCACCATTTCAACCAGAGAATTCATGCAAGTGTCCTCTGTCTACAAGTCATTAAAAAAATAATATTGATTTCGGCGGCATCGTTTGTTTATGCCATTTACCATAATAAGTCTTTGGAGATCGATTGTTCGGACGCAGGACGGCACTTACTGTTTAAAAAGCCCCCCTATCCTGGTTTAAGCGCTAGGCGGCGCAAGGCAGGGTCTGAGTAACATGAGTTCTGTGGGCTAGAAAAAAGGGTTGGCCTGTCATTTCCGCAAACCCAGCTGGGGCACCAGCCTCCCATGCCTATCTGTGCATCCTGGAGCTGAGAGTCTGAGTGTCTGGCCGAGCCAAACTGATTAGAGCCAAGTGGGTGCTGTTGCCAGGGGTGGCCTTGGGACCCATTTGGTTGAGACTGACTTTGGGCTTTGGGTGATTAGAGATGTGTCCGAGAGGCATGCAGTGTCATGGGGTCTTTATTCGTTACTGCCCTAGGGGTCCAATGATTCTGGGTGAGGCGCAGTAAGTTTGGGGGTGCTGGTGGTAGGTGGCCATGCCGCCCGTAATGGCTGGGTTCCTTGGCGAGGGCGCATACCTACACTATCCATTCCCCATGCCCCCCATGCGCTGGATACCCATAGGGCGTGGGTTGGAATGCCATTTGAGACTAGGAGCGCCCATGGAGGCCTACCCTCACCGGGGCTGGGGTGGGGAGAGAATTAGGTATGAGACGGTGGTGTCCGCTTGATGGGTCTGTGGTCGGCACCCCGGTGTTTGGCCAAGTGACATGGAGGCGTGGTTTAGAGAAGCGTCATGCTGTCAAGAGAAAGGCTGGCTGGTGGCAGATCGCTTAGGATCCTAAGCCAAATAAACACTGGGGGCGATAAATTATTGCAGAAGTGTGACAGAGTGACTTGAGTGACAGACATTCATTGAGAGGCATGAGCATCCCGTTTTAGTGGTAGCACATGTGTCTTGTGATGATACCCTGTGGCTGGTTGCTGGGGTGCTGTGTTTGATATGCCTGCCCGGTGCTAATGCTGCTGTCTTCATCAGTTTTGGCTGCATTGCTACCTGCTCCTTAAGCCAAACGCTCGCTTCTTCCTCTTAAGAGTCAGATGACATCTTAGGGAAGATAAGATGAACACTGTGGAAAAGTGAGGGAGAGAAAGAGAGATAGGAGAAAAAATTCATCAACAAACTACTGGGCGCATATGCTGATTTGAGAAACCAATTAAAATGTGTTGTTGGCTGAGGTGTGGACCATTGTTCCAATAGCTTCTATTAGTGGAGGCATGGTGTTGAAGATCCACAATTTTCTTTCTGGCCATTAACTCCTGTTCATCCTACAAAGTATAATCGTGTCATTCTGAAAGGCAGATGAAAAGGAATCTAATGCAGTTAACGTGTTACAATCCAACATGTTAAAATAAGGAGGAGGCTCCAAGACACAAGTTATACATCTTTATCGCATGGTGTAGTTTACGGCCCATCTTCTTCATATCTATTTCATTTGTGTCATGAAAGTGACCTCTCGACCTTGTGGCGCCAGTATTCTGGGTGTGCTCTTGTGCATCTCATGATTGGTTGCCCTTGGTTCGGAGTATGATTCATGCTTCCTGGTAAGAGGAAAGCAGTGAAGCAAAGTCAAGTGCTGTAGTAGTACTGTGATATGAATCAGAGGGCATTTGTACAACATGGCTATTCATACCAAGCAGTCATCATGCATTGCATTAACAAGCTGGTAGTGGATTACATCATTTATTTTGTAAGAGTCAGATCCCAATTTGACCGCCTATTGTCTAAAACCCCCAGTAAATATGTAATACCATATTGATATTTAATCAGCGCGTAGGGAATAATAGGACGGGGCTATAGGCAGTGTTGTGACGAACACCTATTGGTTGTATCCTTTGGCATGGCGTGCAGTCTGCTGCCTTAGCTTTGTCTTGTTGTGTTCAGTCCTCCATACGACTCAGCATGTCCCGTCCGCGGATTACCACAACTCCATCGAACAGCAGTTAAACTGAAAACGGACTACAACACACCGTTTCCAGATTATAATAAGAGGGAAACTGAAGAATGCCGGCGTGGCGTAAAATGAGTCTAGCTGGCACAGGGCATACAGAACATCACCTTCTAAACCTGTTGTGACATTTAAGACAATGACCAATATACCACTTGCGGTCTTTTTTTATTTGTAATATTATTTTTTTGACATGATTGTTTTTTCATTCCTTTTCTTGGTGTTTCAAATTAGTTTTTTTAATTAGTATTTTAATATGCATAGGTATTTCCTCTTACTGTTTCTTCTTTTTCATCTAACTGTTGTTATCGATCGACATCAGTTGCAGTCCAGTCCTCAAGCTCAGTGAATAAGAGGCATGAGGAGGCTGAATAAAATGCTAATTGTGTGTGTGTTGTGTGGTGGCTGTGTGTACCTGTGTTAAGGTTGAGGTTTGTTGTCACTATCACTTAAGAGAGAAACGAGGTGAGGGCAGGGCTTTGGGATGCAAAGAGAGGTGTTCTAGGGGTATGCCCAGTGCCTTCTTATGGCTGAAAGGTGCACTTATAGATCCTACTGGAGGAAACACAAAAATCTAATAATCCAACGGCCTATCAACCAGTGGTCTCAGCGTAGCGACGTCGTCTCCGATTTTTCAACATGCCTCATTTGTAAGAGCAAGAGAGGAGTCTATCTCCTTATGCTTACACGTGAGGACACTGCCCGCTATGAGGTATTTCTGGCTGGTTTCTTTAGAAGGGATCTGTTTGTAGAATTGGCAGGATCTTCATGTCAATGACAAATCCACTTGTCAGATAATTCCCAAAAATCTCCCCCCACGAAAGGGGCAACAAACTGCAGAGAGTGTCACTGCGCGCTACCTACACAGAAGATGGCAGGTAAGAACTAAAACGAATGTCTCCGAAGCTAGTATAGACGCCATCATATCATCATCACTGTTGGCAACATGTAATCACCAGCAGTAACCAAACCATTTTGACTGATTCAATTCAATGTGGCAGGTCATCGCTATATTACCAGAAATGGTGCTAATGAAAGTAAGCATGGGGTAGTAGTGTATGAGAAAAGGATGTAGAGGGCAAAAGTACAGAGAAATTGCAGTAATGCTGACATACAGTAATAGGGATTAGTTGGGCTGATGGGGTTGAAAGGGTATCAGTGAAGAAAGAGAAAGAGAGAGTCTTGAACGTATAACTGACAGCGCTAATAGACGTAAGTCTGTATGACATGCGTGATTTGATGCGAGGGATGAGGGAGTTTCTTCCATCGGAGTGAGTGGTAGTCGATCAGGGTTGGGTCGGAACGGTCCTATGGATTATGTTCAGGGAGCTGACAGCTACGCTCGGGCATGGTATGGCGTAGCACGAGATTGATGACATATTATGCTATGAAATATAACAGGCTCTATGACGGTCAATGTCTAGTATAACCAGAGTAAAAAAGAAAAGTCTTCTAACCCGGCATTTCACGATAAGGGTCGCAAGAACGTCCTGCAGCACATCAATCATGAGATTTTGAATATACTTACCATTTCAAACAGTACCATTCCAAAATTAGCCAAGAATATGTATGTAAACAAGGACGGCTGCGGAGTGGTTTAAGGGAAGTTCTATAGCAGCCAGCTAACTGTAGCAACAGTGTAGACGATGGTAGCAGGTAGAACTGCGCGGGGTTGAATAGAGCTGACGGCTTAAATAGGCCATCCACTTTGTATAACTTCGTGTCAAAACATATTGCGAGTTTTTGTGTTGGATTTCAGCTGAACGATCCATGCTGGATGGGGAGCTAGCCTGAACTAACTGTGAGGCTTAATTTCTGAACTATGGTTTACATTGGAGAGAAAAGCATATTTGCTGCATCTTGTAAAAAATTCTTTGATTGGCATAGTCAATTGTGTGTATTTGGGGGGGGCCATACTGAGGACGCGAGAGAGAACGGAGTTCCAGAGGTGAAATACAGAGGGCCACGAGACCAAAAGACACAGGTGATCTGAGTGGAACAGAGACCCATACTTGAGTCACTAGATAGTTCCGTTTACTATATATGATAGTTAGGCTAAGCTTCAAGTAATCTCACTAGTGGTTGTGCAGCGATCTAGCCTGTCTAACGAGAGGGCACCTCATCGGATGGTATAAGGAGTGAACCGTATCTTGCCAAGGATACTTTTGGGCATCATGCCACATGTGGGGATCAAAATTACCTCTGTCTCTCCAGTTGTGGACAACGCTCACTAAGCTACTCAGGCACATCATGTTCTGGTCCCCCCCGTATTATGGGTGAATTGCTTCCGACTATCCGGGCCGTCACACTGATCGATTGAGGTCAGCTTTGTGTATGCCGCACTTAATAATCGTAAGATTAAGGGTTGGGATTGAGGGTGGGCTTCTGTCCTGCAACCTGTCCCTGGATCTGTACAGAGGGGGCTCCAGAGCTCGGTAGACCATAGGCAGCACGCTGTTCTTGATGTCTTCTGTTGGAGTCTTGGTCAGAAGCAAGTCCTCTTCTGCAGGAAGATCAGCAGGATCTGCACAGCACAGGGACAAAGTTAGGAAAAGAAAGAATCAAAAGCAAGAGACATCTATCCCCTCTTCTATTTGGGGAGTAAGCTGGTGGTAGAAGTGAAGGGAGACTATAAGTCAGTGGTTTTAATAACTTTTTTTTAGCATTACAGAAGACACAACACACACACAAGTAGATCCTATTTGAGCATTTCTCTTAGTAAGGGCCACTCACCCTATTGCTAGCCTGAGGAGGCATGGAAGAGAAAATAGAGAGAAAGACAAGTGTTTACAAAGTCCCAGACCAAGCCCAAGCATATAGAGCATGCTTTCTAGTACGATTATTCTGAAACCCTGCATTGTCAATGTCAAATATCAAACACCCCAGATAAACAAACGACATAGATCAAGCAAAAGATGAAAGAGAAAAGCCCGTTACTCCAAATTTTTTTGAAAAAGGAGTGTGTGGAATATGAGAAAATTACTAGTTCACCGATACCTCGTAAACCCATTAGATAGAATAGTACAGTCACTTGAACAACCATTCTTTTTGTGGGATGTGTGAATATGAGCATATGTTTTGAGCCCTGTGTGTGTTGTGTGTGTTTGTGTGTGTGTGTGTGTTTTTGTGATTACCTGGATAGCCCTGCTGCTTGAAAACAGGCGAGAGGTCGGGGAAGATGAGGGGGACATACTCCTCCTTGGTGCACTCTTCGGCGATCAGCAGCACATTGGGCAGCACAAAAGGAACCATGTCGGGGTTGACAAACTCAGAGGTCAATCCCGGCAAGATCCGTTTACACCACGACTCTCTAAAGGAAAGGGGAAGGAGGTTCAAGAACGGATGGAGGAGGATGACTCTGAACTATAGATACAGTATGTTCAGGTCCCTTATATTTAAAAAGCGCTTTTAACAAACAGGATTGAAATAAAGCACTTTATAGAAAGCAAGGGACGACCCAAATTTTTAATAAACAAGACCAGAGCTTTAATGAATTATTAAAACAAGCATTCAAACTAAAGACAAAAAAAATTTCCTCACAGCAGCTTTCTAAAGCTGGTACGTACCAAGATATGTTCACAAATTTCCCCCTAGAAAAGCCACGGGGAAAGGTGATTACCTTGGTAGTTTGGGGAAGGACTTTGGGCAGGCCTTGTAGAACTGGGACTTCTGCAGGTTGTCCCTTGGAACAGGAATCAAAGTACTGCAGGGTCACCGCGCCCACGTCGTCAAAGAACGGGATCTGAATTGCAACACAAAACAAAAGGAAACGAGTTCTCAGAATAGACAATACCAACAGTAACGCATGCCAAGAGATATGCCATATTATCTGAAAGGGGACGCGGTTTGCATATGTGTGTGTGTTGCAGTGCCAGTGACAAAACCTTGGTCAGCTGGTCGGCATCAGGCCCGGGCATTGGCGTGACGTGAGCAGCATCTTGACATTTCTCCCTCACTTCCTCGGGTATCTTGTTCACGCGCTGGACTCATACTGCTCAGTACAGAATAAAAAGGGGGAGATTTGTTTTACTCATAAAAAGGGCCCCGTTGTTGTTGCCCCACCTCTTAGGCACAGCGTGTTCTTCCTTTAGTTGTCTTTTCACACATTATGCCCCCGCCACTCACCTGATCCAGTTGCCTACTGAAGCTCTTGAAGATGTCGTGCTTGTTGACCTGGAAAACAGGCTTGCCCTCGTTGAAGACGGCGTGCATGACCACGCCCAGAGAGTACATGTCGGAGGCGGAGTCACAGCTGACAGACAGGATGTACTCGGGGGGCCAGGTACTCAGGGTTAGGCAGGCAGAGTGGAGGGAGGTTGGGCTCCACTCTTTACATGTGTACTTAGGCTGAAGGGGGTGAGGAGAGAGAGATGTGGGAGGAAATAAAGGTGCGTGAGGATACAAACCGACAGACTAACTGAACTCTGTAACCATCAAAACAATCCATCATGCCTCTATGATATTATCTTTTTATCCTTTTAAAGGCAAAAGGTATTGCAAGTCTAAGTTAAAAAAGAGTCTTTGCACAGATATAAGCAAAATATTTTAACCTTAAATCTGTGTAGTACCATAGATTATTCAGCTAACGGCACCAGTTTTAACATCCAGATTAAATAAACCCCTGTCTCAAACACATTGTCATTTTGTTTATGAAACAAATTAATGCATGCAATACTAGTACAAGTTTTATGTTCGTTGTCTTTTAAACACACTCAGCATCTGAAGGGTTGACAGAGGAGATGCTGAAGTCGAAGCCCATGATCTTCCATGCCCCCCTCTTGGGTTTAGGATTATGTTCGCTGGACACAGGTTACCGTGGACCATTTTCACACCATTGTGGAGGAAGGACAGGCCCTCCGAGATCTGAGGAGATAGAAGAGGCAACATATAAGGAGAAATAAGGTAAGGCTAAAAATGGTAAGAGATCAGAGAAAGAGGAGGGAGACAGGGGGGGAAGGAGAGATTGTTGTTGTTAATGTGACATTGTAATGGCTGCTAAATGATTCTGTTTTTTGCTTTGGAATAAGTAATTTTGTATTTCATGCCAATAAAGCAACTTAGAGCTGCATTGAGAAGTAAGGAGGGAAGGACTGAGATACAGACAAATAAACAAAAAGGAAATCGGAGACAGAGAAAGAGAGGAAAGCACGGAAAAAGCAAGAAAAAGGCAATGAAAATTATTAAGGGTGAGAAAAAGTACAGACACTGAAGAAACAGAATTAATCTTCACAATCAGACAGCAAAGGAAAAAAACTGATCCTAGTGTCATATTCCAAAATAACCTGGTAAAAAGCTAATTGACTTTGCAGCCTAGCAGAGCAACATCACAACATTAGGATGTGTCTGGTATTAAACTCTAAAAAGACATATAAAGGTGTTATGCGTTAATAAGTGTGTGTTGCCGTGACAAACTGAACTACCCTCCAGGATAAATTAAGTACCTTTCGATCTATCTATCTAACTTCAATTGAGCAAATGGTGGTTAAGTGCTTTGCTAAAGAGCAGCTTAACAATGTGTCTGTCTATCTGTCGGCACTCTTACTGTAGCAGGCCATATTTGGTCTCCACATCATAGAGTTTGTACTCCTTGATGTCAGTGGGCACGGGGCTTGGCAGATTGTCCACTGGCCCAGCACATTTGGACAGACTGGCAAACACTGGCTCTGTGCAGAAGCCAGGCAGTCCCTGAGGGCAAATGCAGAAATAATGTATCAATCTAATTTGAAACAACAGCTCTACACACGTTGAGTCACTGAATAGACATACAGAATTAACTACAAGAGCAGAGGCAAAAAGAGAGACAGAAAATTAAAGATAGTTAAGAGCTAACCGCAGTCAAAGTGGGAATAACACAAAGTGAGGACAGCAAGATAGGCAAGTCTGCCTCAACCTTATTCTGCTCTCAGGGACCATGCATAATTCACGGACCAGTCTGCATTTCTTTTGATCATGACTGGCTTCTGCACACACCATACACACACGTACCGTTAATAAGGGCCCAAAGTGATGAGTCAGAGCTCCTCATTTGAGGGGAAAAATTGGAGTACAAGTCTATTTGTCTGCTTCTGTGTGTGCGTTTTACGGTGCGTGTACTCACCGTGACTCTTCCAGAGGGTGTTGCACAGTAAGCAGTCGGGGATGACGTAATCTAGTCAGCTGTTGCACCCCTCTTTTCAGTGAGTCAAATGATCTGGTCCTTGTCAAACTTCTGGACTTGTCAATCATCTTCTTATCAAACACAAAAAACTGCCACTTCCTAGAGGCACAAAGGCAAACAACAATGTCCCTGAAATTAGCATCATCAAGTCCCACAGCTATTTGTGACGTGGAAAAAAGAAACCTTGCTGGGGTTCATCAGCAGCACAAACAAAGCACTGACCTAACCCTTCAATCAACGCATGTATGAGGAGATGGGTTAGCGGGGTCGGATTTTTAACACCAAAAACCCCACACACACAAAACACACCTGTTGGTGGACTTCTTGGTGCCATTGTAGATCCTCCAGCACATGCCCGGGCCCCCGCTGGCAATGTGGCGTCCCCCTCAAACTCCCGTGTTTTCGGGTTGCCCCTGACAGCGCTGGTGACATCAGCGGGTCACCTTGGTGACAGTGCTTTTCAGCTTGTTCAGCATGGACTCCATGTTCCGGCCTGACCTGGTAACTGAGGTGAGAGGGGAGAGAGAAGAGAGAAAGAGAGAGAGAAGGAGAGAGAGAGAGAGAGAGAGAGGAGAAGACCACCGAGGACAGATTAGCAGATAGAGAAATGGAAAATATAGCCTAGATCTAGACTGAGAGGGAACCCCACACTGTGTCAAATGTGAAACACAACCATAGTCTTTACATTCACTGATAAAGAGAAAGAGAGGAAGAAGTAGCCCCAACCCTTCTAGCTAAATAAAACACATGCACTGCCCATGCACCTGCCCTTTGTTTTTTCCCCCAGCGCTTTAATGAGGAGGAAAAATGTGCACATCCAAGCACACACCAGTGTCCTGTGCTGACTGTTTCAACCCAGCCCAAGCTGCCCATAAGTATGAACTACTACTTTAGAGGACAGATTAACAACAAACTCAACCACACCATTGAAACACCTCAGTGAATTGAAGCATGTTAGCACTAAGATGACAGATAAAAGACAGAGCATGGCTGATTGGAATATATCAGTATCCAGATATACAGACATTCACTACTACTGTGTGTAAGTAACAACATCCAATTATTAGGTTGTATCAAACAGCACCCATCCGGCAATTTTTATTTTAACTATAAACATCATTCAGTTAATGAGAAGCTTGGCTTATGTACCTGCCTGCTGCTGATATGTCATATCTCCCATAAACCAAGTGATTGATATTAACACTCTGACACTGCCAATAGCTATAACAGTGTGAAAGAGCCAAAATGAGCTTACACAGGCAGAAGAGATGAAAGCAATCGATAACCATGGCTGTATCGGATGCTGTCAGCTTGATGATTGCTTTCTGTCAGTGTTTCTATTTTTCTTTCAGTCCTCTTCTTCTCTCATTCTGTCTACAAAGTGGCCTTGATCCTAACCCAAAACACCAGGGCTTTATTTAAAGACTGGGGGCAGTGTTGAGAAAGAGCGAGGGGGTTTACAGCCTAGAATAACACGTGTCTGAAGAAACCAGTTGCACTGGACTATCAACATCATTCCTACGTTTCAACGAGCCAATGCTCATCATTGACTCCCTGACTAGAAAGAAGGGCTAGGCCAATGACAGCATGCCAAAGGAGTCAAAATGTCCACAGTGCCTACCTTTAAACTGCAGAAACTCTAATTAATCCATGTCTCAATCCGCCTTTGTACCACTGCCCTGGGACGGGATTGGATAGGCTTTAAGTGACAACAGCGAAGTTACCATGTACCATAAAAAAATATATATTTGTATCTTACAATCATAGTTACAGTATTCAGGTTACAGCAATCGGGATATGTCAACATTAGTTACTCATGGTCAGACGAACATCACTGTGACAGATGTTTCTTCACCTCGCCAAAAACCAGCTGCGCAAAACCAAGCTAGCATTATCAATAGCTTGTTAGCCATCATGACACAAGTGCAGTTTATGAACTAACTTAGCTAACGTTAAATCAGTAGCTAATCTAGGTGTGACACAAGTTAAAAAACAAAAATGGCATGGCTAAAAACACGATTTTAGCGGAGGAATTGAAGATGAGACGCTTAGCTGAATGTGTGATTGTCATGTCTGCCTCGATTAGGCTACCGTTAGCGGTGTTATTTATATACGCACCAACCCAAAACCAGCTCACCATTGTTAAACTAGCAATAAACAACAAATGTCTCAGAAAGCATTACATGGACTTCTTACCTAGGTAGCTCTAGATGGCTGACAACCTCATTTTTTCTGATGTTCGACTCTATGGCTACCTCGAAAAGCTCCTATTTCATTTTTAACACAACCGCTAGCTAAGCTAACTAGCCATCCGCTAAGCGAAGTAAGCTAACTGTTAACGTTACTAATGTGAATCATTACAATGAAAAGACCATTTGTTTCGCCAGCATAATGTCAAACCAAAATCCCGTACCCACCTTATTATAAAAAGGGTCTCAAAGTTATGTTTTGTTCCAAGTAGACTTTCAGTAACACAGCTGTCAGTAGTGGCTATGAAATACAGCCTCCATGTCTTCCAGTAGCGTTTGAAATGAGTTAGCTTAGCAAGCTAGCCAATGAGCTGTCTTACTTCCGGGTTTTTTTTCCCTGGAGTCAGATGTGTCAACAGGCAAATGCCAGAGTTTTTAAATCATCCAATAAGACCAAACTGAGTTTCATCACTGTACATACATATACATTGTGCATTATCTTTTTATGTCAAACACTCCAGGCACTTTAAGTGTGGTGCATACACCAATAACAAAGCCCTAAAGAACAAATATCAGGAAAGTCTTCTTTGAAAGAACATCAAGTAAAATGTTTATTTGAAAATTAATTTCAGCAACAAATAAGGCATGTTTCAGCATCATAAAGTGCATTCTAATACAATTATACGCAAAGAAAAACACACCATGTGAAGTGAAATCAGTTTAGGATTAAAAGTTTCAGCCTAAATTCCTTGATAAATCAGAAAGAAAAGAAATAGTGCTTCACCAAAATTAAACATGTAGCCCTAAAATGGTTATGACAGTAAATTATAGAAGTCACCTTTTATTATGCCCTTTTCAATTATTTTCAAGTGTTAATCCTCAAAATTCTAGGTCCTATAGAGGTAATGTCATATAAATAAGATAAAATAAAAGGCAATTTACTGAGTTAATGGCACTAAACAGCATTTCAAAAACCCCTAAAATCAAGAGATTATATATTTAAACTCAGCATATTGTTAGCTTAATATATTGTTGTACCCTTTCATTTGTAAAACTTTTCACAGAAAGTTTTTTTCTTACTCCATCTCTAACAGAAAGACAAAAAAATATCTTTCAACTACAGTAGTGCTATATTTACCAGTATTTTTCCATAATAACCCTACAATCATGCTACAGACAAAGTTAAAAACATAAAATAGCTGCTATATTATTGTTTATTCGTCATTGATATGTAGAAATATTACCACCTGATGGAAGTGCACAGCATTACTTTCTCAAAGCATCTTGGCCATTTACAAAATCCAAATCAACCCAAGTTAAATGACTTATAAGGAGAACACACTAAACTGATCCATATCCAGTTTCTATGCCTGTAAGAAGTATGGCAATCATGTGAAAGTTTTTTCCTTTCCTCTGTAAGTTGCAGCCACAAACCGATAGATAAATGGCCCGATAATAGTAATGTAGTTTTTCCATTTCTTTGATCTTTTTTCATAGATTTTTATACTCATTTCATATTTGTCCCAGAACAGAAAAAAACAATGTAAAAACAATTTCTCTCATCTACACAACGGGAAAATCTGTAGAAAATCCAGCCTTCACTAAACCCACCACTTTGTTGTCGTCACTGAGCTTCTACAGCTAAATTAACACAATTATCAATGGTTACAGGTGAGCATGTACATCATTGTTTGTAATCTTGGGGCAAAAGCTTTTTAAAAAACATTATAAACCAATGCCTCGAACAAACACGGACAAATATCTTATACCCATCATTCCACCCCAAAATGCTCCATCAAATTGCCATGGCCATCATTTTAAACCATATAACAAAAACAAAGTCATTGTAACACAATCCAGTGGTGTCAGATAACAGAATTATTATTTTCTCAAGAATCAATAAACATAAAGATAACAGCTAAGACAATTTGGAGAGGCTAAAGCCATGTGAAAATACTGTAGAAGCACCACATATATTTACTATAGTGATTATCTTTTACAGCAATCTAGGGTGTGAAACTGCCCTCTACAAAGCATTAAGTGGGATCAGGGTCTAGGGGTTGACTTAAACTCTGTAAGCCTGTATTCCAGTCTCAAAGTATCGAGGACTGTATGGGGCTTCAGGATTGATTAGATCCATGATGTGTATTGAAAATCTTTATTTTAAAACAAAAGTGTAAGAACTTACCATCAGGACTCCAACCAACATAAGCCCTGAAGATCATTAAACATCAACTCCTCCTACCATTTGGGGCTGTGTTCTTTTAGAAGGTGCTGGAGAAGTGCTGGAGGAAGACCACGGGGTGGTGGGTTTTTGGAACTCTTTGACCAGCCTCCTCCTCTCCTTGACAAGCATGCTCTCATGAGGGGGATGTCATGGAGGAGCTGCTTGAGGCTCTCCAGGGTAGCCGCCTCACGCTGGTCCTCGTACTGCTGCGGCGTCACCTGCTGGCAGAAGGTGAATGCTGCAAACACAAGTGGGAAGGGGGAAGGATGTGATTGTTCAGGCCAAACAAAAATATTTCCCTTACATCTTAGTGAAATCAGCCTCATTATCTCCTCTTCACCACAAAATAATGCAATTTCCCCTTTGGCAAGGGCCCTTGAGATTTTATACATCGTTTCTGTAGGACCACATTAGGTAGGCCTAATGTGAAATTTCTGTGCAAATGAGGATAGGATGTGCCTCGAAAAATTTTTCACCTTTAATGCAACCACATAAAAAAAAATCATCAGTCCCTTCCCGTAACAAGTTTGCGATTTATTTTGAGTAGATCAAAACTTTACTAACAGAAATGGCATGAAATACAAAATGCAAATCCCATAACTGATATATTTAGGTAGCAGATGAATTGTCTGGTTTTTCATTTGATAGTATGTAGTCCTAGTTTTATTTCTCTGTATTTGACTTACTGGCAATGGAGTCAGGGTCTTTGCCCTTTCTGCATAGTCCCCCAGTGTTTTTCCCTCACAGCTTCAATCAGCGATGTGGGTCTAATCATGACAAGCAGAAAGCACAAAAGGAAGTACTAAAGTACTAAAATAACCTAATAGTCTTCATTTCATCTATACATTATTGTAACTGGACAACAATGGGGCATTCCACTTTTTTGTGTTAGTTTGGCAACAAGGCCTGAAGGTGACATCCATACAAAAAAGTTTCCCTATTAAGTCATTAAAGCACAGTGCAACTCCCAGTGTCTTCAGGTATGCATACACGTGAAACCCAGCATACAAATTCTAAAAAAAGAGCAGTTATGAACAACAAAAGTCTACCTTCAACAGCTGAGTGTGGTTGTCCATGAGAAACAGCACCAAGGTCTCACTCTGGACTCGCGTCAGTTCATGATTCTGGACAATTGGGCCCTTCTGAAAGGTCCGGCCTTACCAAGACCCTGTTATCAATCTGAAAGGGCAAACACCAAACAGTCAATGCTACATTCCAATATATCAAGCAAAGTTATAGCATCCAGGAAATTAATTAAACAATATGCTGCATTGGCTGTGATAGACATGGGAGCTGAGAACAGCCTTCTTGTCTGTTGAATTCTGCATACCATTAGACACCGACTACAGGAGAAATGACACTATCCCCATGCTTTTCAATAAAGTCTATTATAAAAGGGAACACTAAACAGGTAAAGCTGACAAGTTGGTCTTGAGAGGGAGTAGCCAGCTACCTGTTTGTGCAAACGGCAGGCATCTGGCTGAGCTGCTGTGGCCATGAAGGCCAGGAGTCTCCGGAGCTCATCTCTCCCGCTCGTCTCCAGCAGACGCAAACAGAGTTGAGACGCCCTGATCGCCTCCTCCACCTTCCCTCCACCTGGACAGAAGCAAGTAAGGGAGCGATGGAGGCAAGAGGATCTTAACTGATATAAAGAAATAATATAAATGTAATAATAAAATAATAATAAAACTAAATAATAACAAAAAACATCTTTGTACTCATAAGGGAACATTTGCTATAGTAGTGGACTAGCATTGAACTTCATGACTAAGGATGAGTGCAACAAAACCATGACAGGAATTGCACCCAATCTATTACAGAACCACTGTCACTGAGATTTGTCTTAATGCTCCATATACACACAGATCAATCCCCAGATGTGAAGTGTGCAAGCATAGGTCACACAATACAAACACAGACATCATATCATCACTGTAACCTCATTCAAGTCTCACCCAGCAAATCCAGTATTGCAACATGTACATCCAGGTAGCGTCCCGAGAGCAGCGGGGATTTTTTCCTGTCCAGCGTAGTACTTGGCCATGGTGTCAAAAAGCAGCCTTTTTTTGGCTGGCCAACTCTTCAGCCTGGCCCATCGTCTGAGGAGGTTTTGCTGCCCTGTTTCGCGGAGCTGCTCCCCTGCAACCACAATCAGCTGGTCGGGGAAGAGCTCCAAGCAGTCTGCCGCTGCCGACAGCCACCCATCCAGCTGAGAGAGAGGGGATGAGCCAGAAAAAGGGTTGTCTGTCATTATGGTATGCCATTGATGAGGAGATGGACATATTCAGTGTTGATGGGTTTACCATGTTTTATTATTTTTATCTCATCTGCAAAGCGTATTGATCACGTCATTCATTTTATTTATTTATTTATTTTTTTTAAAACATTGTATTTTACAGTGTGTATTTACTTAATCATTCTGGTTCTATGTTTTAGCACTGTGCAAATAATTTTAAACGTAACAACTGGAGCACTGACTGGGGCAGGTTGGGGGTTTTGGGGGCAGCTCTCTCTCCAGGCAGGTGTTGGAGATAACCAGGTCTCGGTGGTGGTTGGCCAGAGGGGCACTGCAGGACTGAGGCTGGACCCTGGCGGGGGAGGTCAAGATACAGTCCAGAATGGGCAGCTCCACTATCTGCGCAGCTGCAGCAGTGTCTGCTGTTTTCCATACCTCATCCACCACTGGGGAGAGAGAGGCAAGGAGGGACAGGGGAGAGACAGGGGGAAACAGAGAGAGAGAGAGAAAATGTAGGGGGAGGGTGGGAGAGGCAAAGGAGTTAGGGATAAGGAAGCAGAAAGTCAAAAGGAACAAGAGGAAAGTAATACGTTTGGTTGTGTGTATGTATGTGTGTGTGTCCAAAATGCATATTTAGTGCTTGTTCAAATAGGTAATTTTACAATCAGTCCCCGAAAGGGAGTAGGCCAGACTTATTCCAAGTTACTTCCTCAGACAAACCTCCTTAGTAAACACGAAGCCTTGTTCATAAAAGGCAAATATAAAACATAAACCAAAAAATAGCAGCAGAGCCACGCCAATCGGTATTTAGCTCACGCATTTAAAACATTTCCATGTGCATTGGGTTTATTCTCATGTTTGCACAGCATGAAATATGGCCAACATTAATTGACATGAAAGAACAATAAGAACCTGTGCAATACTAAAACAATTATTGAAAGACTCTTTCCATTTCTTGAGAGGATGTCCTTTCTGACATGGCTACACTCTATATTCAGGAATCCTATTTATTCACTTCAACCCAAATGCTAGAAACACACTTAATTTGGATTTCATTTCTGTATTTCTACTGTTTTGCTTAAAATTCACTTGAAAGTTGGATAGGAACATAGGCTGAGACATGGTTATGATGTGGATTATGGCATTATAGTCAAGGATCAATGCTAGTTTTGAAAGGGAATAACATCAACCAATATATCTTACCAGCCTTGGAGAGGAACGTGGAAGAAGAGGGGGTGTGGCCCGAGCCGGGACAGGGAGGGCCGCAGGTTGATGGTCCTCAGCAGCCTCTCAACCCTCCTGTCTGATGGCCCTACAGCGAGGGGATTGGAGATGGTCCTCACACCATTTAGTCTAGGAACAGAACAAGGAAGCGGGCATCATTATGGTAATTAAGATACACTCAAGTTTGTGTAAAAAAGGGCTATGTATGTGTGTGTTTAATTTCATCCCACATTTACTTTATTCTGCAAAATAAGTCCTCCATACTGTATGGAATAGGCCAGTGAAACACCACTAAACCATATGAAAACAGTGGGGATTTAAAATAAAACCAACCTGGAGCATTTCCTCCTCTTTGTCTCTAGCTCCTCCGGTGCAATGTTTTCTGTGTCACTACCACAATCCTTCATGGCAGAGCCAGGCAAGGCTTTGCAATCCAGGAAACGGTAGAGGCTGCAACTGCTGTCCTCAAAGGTTACTTCCTTGTCTCGGCGAAACAGCTTTGTACCCACCGGCTCAAACACCTTGGCCTCCATCAGCGCCTGGCAGAGCCGCGTCGCTTTAAGACGAGACACTTCACTGGCGCAAAACACCACGTTCTGCATCAAATAACTGAGGACAGCGTCCACCGCATCTGAGCCCGTGAAACAATCAGCGTGGACGCGGAGGTGCCTCCGACGGCGTCGTACCTCCACCTGGGTCTGCAGGGCCTGGATGATGTTCCGCCACAGAAGGGTGGCACCGAAGGGCCCTGAGAACCCTGATAAGAGACAGGGAGAGAGAGGAAGTCAAAAGGTAAAAACAGGTTGAATATTATGATGGACCTCTAACATATCTAACATATCAAAAGTGAGATATTAATCTGGTCGAAAGCTCATGGAGATTTAACATTTAATCTCAGGGGGTCATACATTTCACACGGATGTGGAAGGGAGTCCATTTTCATCATACTTTTTGGTATCAATAGTTTATACCAGGGTTTCCCTTTTTTCAGATCATGGAACTCCCAGATTGATAGCTTTAGACTACACTTCCAGTGCCAGGAAGGAGATTTTGTTTGTGCAGGTGGTACAAATTAAACCTCTGATCAGATTACCCATTCTTATACATTCTCTCCCAGTGCTAACTTAAAATAAAAAAATAAAAAAAATAAATCACCAATTTTGGGGAAACACGTGAAAGACATATTCAACAATAAATCGCGTTTTTTGAGCTGTAAACATGTTTGTATGCGTTAACATGAAACCTAACAATAATGGACATAAATTCAACTTTGCAGATATAATTTCATCAGGCCGCTTTCAGGGCCAAAATATGTATTTGTAAAAATATGTCTCGCCGTCCTAATTTTCAAGGACCCTGCAACAGGGCGGGCTAGTTGTCAATTCTAAAACTCGAACCTCTTATCATTTATTGACACGGCTTTGTTTTGTTTGCTTGGCGAAAGTTAGATTAAATGGAAACCATCTCAAAATTAATTGAATACATAGAACTTACCAGGCTGCACATTTTCACAGAAACTCCGTGTTTGGCTGTTCAACCGTCTGAACCGAGGAGTCAAATCAACCGCCATCATGAATCTGGTGTGACGTGTCCTGGTGACGTGTTGGGTTCTTCTTCGATGAAGAAGCTAGTTGGCTGGCGATTAAAGTAGAGCGCCACCTAAAGGAGATGGACTAGAGGTCACTTGGGAGTTGGAGGCGCCCCTGGCGTGACGGAAGTAGGAAGTACGAACAACGTACAACTGACTGTACAGTCACTGTATTAATTGTCAAATTAAATTATTTTCAAGACAATTGTTCCAACACTTATTATAATACTACACTTGATTATCTATGTGCTACATTGAGCAATATTCAAACAAATGCAGAATGGAAACAATACCTCTGCAGATCAAACAGGTAAATGCCTGTTTGACTTCTGGCCAATAGTTGCTGGACAATAGTTGACGCTTCGTATGATGCTCACGGTCTGTAGATTATTCACTGCATAAACGCCTATCTATAGATGCCTATCTGTTTTTTTGTTTGGCGACATATCCACATTTCTATTTATTTTTTGAGACGAGTGTACAAACCTATTGATGAGGAGGTTCACACAGTGCGACACCTGCTGGTCATTTTTTGTTACTACTTTTGTCGTGCTTGCTGTTGGTTCTATGACATCGATCTTTCTAATTATTGAGAAGAGACTTTACTGTCCACAGTAGGCCTACATCCTGAGGAAAACTTACTAAAGTGCTTTCATTTTCAAAATAGACATGATGCGTTATGGTCACTCGGCTGCACATGAACAGGCAATCACAATAAATCGCTGTTGCATTACTTTATACATCCGCTGCACCAACAGAACATTTGAAAATGAAAAAACAGCGCGGTTCATGTTGATATTAATTTTTTTTATTGTCATTGATGGTCATAAAACTCAATAATTAATTATTATTCAATGATAATAATCAATTATTAAAGGCTAAAGGTCATCAGCCGCCAGTACGGTCTGTGTACGGTCTGTGATTGTAATGTAGCCTTGTCTGTCTGTCTGTCTGTCTGTCCGTCTGTCCGTCTGTCCTGTTTTCTGGTTTCTGCCTGTGTCAATTGTACCGAAAAAACAAACGGTTAAAACGTACCTTGGTCAAACATTGTTCTCAAATATAACAGGGTGGAACAATCGAAACAGGCTGGAACAGAACCTAACAGAATTACCACCAATGTGTGGGTTTTCAACGAAGGCAAACACTCTCTCAAATGTCTATACTATCAATTGGACTACAGGATATTTTTCATTATGTTTTCTCTGGTGGGTGTAGCAAGAAGTACAACACATCCAAGAATGTTTCAAATCAGGTGCAGGACAGAGACAAAATCTGGGACAACAACGAGAATGTCCACACCGAAAATTGCTCCCAGTTGTGTTTATTATTTTTCAGGTTTTAACAATCACTATGTATACCGTATATTGAATGCATTTCATTTGATTTCACTTCATTTTAATTTGTATGATGATGACTAAATTGCATTTTGTCAATAGAAACGACACAATAGACACACAAGCGAGAAAGGAAACAATTATGAGCTTTGAGGACATTTGTAGTTCATTTGTAGATTTTTTAGTCAGAAAATCACGCTGATTAGAGATGAGATCACCAGTACACTCTCTACTGGCGGTGCCGTCTCACCCCTGAAAAGTCCACTTGTGTTTCCCCGGGCTGAATGTCTCTTCTCACAGTTTGATTTAGTTTCCTTAGACTCTCTCACCAAGCTAACTCTGTCTTCAAAACCCACGACCTGCATGCTTGACCCTTTACCTGCTAAACTGCTTAAAGAAGTATTCCCTATCTTAGGACCCTCCATTCTCTATATGATCAATCAGTCGCTCTCCACTGGCACTGTGCCCTCCGCCTTTAAAACGGCCGTGATCAAGCCACTACTGAAAAAACCGAACCTTGACCCCGAAGTACTTCAGAACTATAGACCAATCTCAAATCTGCCGTTCCTCTCCAAATTACTTGAACGAACAGTAGCCAGTCAATTTACAGATTTTTTGTCAAAAAATAACCTGCTTGATCCCTTCCAATCTGGCTTTAGATCCCTTCACTCGACTGAAACTGCACTCACGAGAGTGGTAAATTATCTTTTGTTAGCTATTGACTCCAATTCAACCTCAGCACTATTGCTACTTGACCTGAGTGCAGCCTTCGACACAATTGATCATGCGATACTCTTGAACCGTCTTGAACATTATATTGGTATCCGGGGATCAGCCCTTTCTTGGTTTAGGTCTTACCTACTTGATAGATCACACCACGTCTTTTACAACAAAATGACCTCAGAGTGTTGCAATATGGACTTTGGTGTCCCACAAGGCTCTGTCCTAGGACCACTGCTATTCTCTATCTATATGCTACCACTTGGTGGCATCATTCGCAAATTTGGCATTAACTTCCATTGCTACGCCGATGACACCCAAATTTACATACCAGTCTAACCAACCGATGACACCCAATTCCAAAAACTAGAGGCCTGCCTATCAGAGGTCAAATATTGGATGTCCCTAAACTTCCTACTCCTTAATGGCAGCAAAACTGAGATGCTGATTGTGGGACCGGCTAGACATAGACACTTATTTGAGAATAGTACTCTTAACTTTGATAGTTGTGTAATCTCCCAGAGCCCATACGTTAAAAACCTTGGGGTAAAATTCGACCCTACCCTCTCATTCGAGTTGCACATTAAGGAGATCACTAAATCAGCGTTTTATCATCTTCGAAATATTGCCAAAATTCGACCTATGCTAACAGAGGCAGACGCAGAAATTTTAGTAATGCCTTTGTATCATCCAGAATCGATTATTGCAATGTCCTTTTCTCGGGCTTACCTACTGGGCGCACTAAAAAACTACAACTGGTCCAGAATGCGCTGCCAGAATCCTGACCAAAAACTAGAAATTCGACCATATAACTCCCATCCTGTCCTCATTACACTGGCTACCAATTCAGGCCAGGTGTGACTTTAAGGTGCTTTTACTTACATATAAATCATTACATGGGATGGCACCGTCCTATTTATCCGATTTGATTAAACCTTATAAACCGCCACGCGCCCTCAGATCTCAGGACGCTGGCTACCTGTCTATCCCAGCAGTCAAAAAGAAAACTGCAGGTAACAGAGCCTTTTCTTTACCGGCTCCCTATCTATGGAACAGTCTGCCTGCCTCAATCAGAGAGGCAGGCTCTATCCAAGTCTTTAAGTCAAGGCTAAAAACCCATTTATTCTCTCTGTCATTTGACCAGCCTTGAGGGAGTGGCTCAGTCTCTTCTCAGAGTAAGGCTAGACCAGTTTAGCTCATCCTAGATCAGGGTCCTGCCGATGGATACTAGCATCCTGCCTACATGTCCTATTCTCCTGGTCTACCTGCTCCTGTCCACTGACGCTGGTCATGTTTGTCTGTGTGAGTGAGAGTGTGTGTATGGGTGTGGTGTGGGTGTGTCTC
Organism: Hoplostethus atlanticus; assembly: GCA_034670405.1. Classification (NCBI taxonomy): domain Eukaryota; kingdom Metazoa; phylum Chordata; class Actinopteri; order Trachichthyiformes; family Trachichthyidae; genus Hoplostethus; species Hoplostethus atlanticus. The sequence continues at coordinate 17,304 of JAXDDX010000431.1, read as the reverse complement.
CTATCTGTTCCAGGCTGCAGCCCGGCAGAGTTGGCGTCTGGTTGGTCCCCCCCTCCTAGGACGATGCTGACTGAGCGGACGTTGCGTTCTCCTATCTGGGCAGTGTTGGCGCCTGCATGGTCCCCTAGTCCTATGATGACGCTGACTGAGTTGCCGTTGCTGTGATGCGCCCCATCAGATCTGGATGTCCCACCAAAATAAACTTTCATATTGTGTATACGCTGCTTGCCCAAACTCGGCAATCTATTGCACGCCCAACCGTCCTGGTAGGGGGATCCTCTCTGAGTAGCCCCTCCCAAGGTTTCTCCCAATTTTCCCAGTGAGGGTTTGTGGGAGTTTTTCCTTGTCCTCTGTGAGGGTCTAAGGCTGGGGGATGTCGTGTACTAACCATTTATTATTTTCACATGTTGGGCACTGTGAAGCCCTTAGAGACTGTAACGGTGATTAAGGGCTATAACAAATAAATGTGATTTGATTTGATTTGATTTGATTTGATTTGATTTGATTTGATTTGATACATATTATTATTATACAAACGATGATTTCCCCTTATGTAAACCTAGTAGACCAGAGAAGACAAATAAGTAATTTTTCAAGCCTTCTTTTAGTAATTTAATTTACCTCTTTACTGGAATTGTCAAAATGGTCAGTGTATTTTTTGGTCATTGTATTTTCCTTTCAGAAACAGAAATTAAAAAAAAAAATCATGAGAAAACAAAAACAGAAAATTGTCATTGAAGGCAACTCGTGGCGAGGACGTGTATGCTGAGTGAGTACCGTTGGTGAGAGCACATTGCAACTTGGAGCACAGTTTGACATGGAGCCCTATGGTGTTTTTCGCAACAATAAAAGAGTGTCTCTCAGGGAGGAGGACATGACTGGCGCAAAATGTGGTCGCATCTTTCAAGTGAACATTTACTAAACTCTTTAACGTATATGGGTCATTCCTGTTATGCAGCAACATTTTGGCCTCATAACGTTTGGGGAGGAAATTATCGATTTTTCATGTTTTTTGCATTATATAAGAATAGTGACATGTTTAACTATCTGGAAAACATATTGGCCAATCTCAGGCACTCAAATAATAATAATTATGGGTGGATTGTTAAGACATGGACTGTGAAAGTATGCCACCCTGTTATCACAAAATGTTAATAATGTAAATGTTTAACAATATTAAGATTTTCTCAGATATTCTGTGTCCCTTATTCCATCATATTATTTTTTGTTCTTCAAATAATAATAAAACAATTATTGATGGGTAGAATGTGTCTTGTTTATTTAGAACCGGCACTTTTTTTTTAACCCATTTTCCTCCAAAAATGGTAAATGAAAATGAAAAACATTCAACTTTGTTCTCAAATTATTGTTTAAAAAACCTGTCTAAGAGGGTGGAACGAACGAAACAGGGTGGAACAGAACCTAACAGGGTGTAATTACCACCAATGGGTTTTCAACGAAGGCAAACACACTCTCTCAAATGTCTATCCTATCATTTGGACTACAGGATATTTTTCATTATGTTTTTCTGGTGGGTGTGCAAGAAGTACATACATCCAAGAATGTTTCAAATCAGGTGCAGGACAGAGACAAAATGTGGGACAAGAACGAGAATGTCGACAAATAAAATATTATTAAGGTGAAAAGTCTATAAACTCACATCGGTTCTCTCTTTGTTCTGCCTGGAATGGTTTGGAGGGAAAAGAGGGGAGTCACAGGTCTGAAGGGCAGAGTTGCATAGAGAAAATATAGTCTCCACTTCGGACACAAAGCACCAGTGTGCCTGTTTCGTTTTGCTATAGGAGGAGAGAAGCGTGTTTGGACTCGATCTTCATGAGAGGATCCTTGAACTATCTATAGAATTCCTTGTTGTTGTTTACTACAGCTTTTTTTTCTACATCAAGGTGAGATATGTACCAAAATTATTGACTTGAATATTGTCTATGCCTCATGAAGTCATTGTCGTTTGTACGACTGATCATAGAGTGATGAAATGTTGGTATTTATCGTGTAGGAAATGTGATTTTCACAACGGAGATGAAACGTCAGTATTTTTTGTATCCATTCAACAGGGCTCTCAAGTTTTGAACAGAGTTCAGAGTGGAATTTTGGCAGCGGCGGCGGGTTTGGGTCGGGGGAATGGGGACGGTGGTCATATCTGATAAATGACACATAAATTCATACAAAATAAAACATTATTTATTTCATTCTTAGTGAAGGGATGTGTGTGTGAGTGTGTGTGTGAGTTTTTTTGTGTGTGTAGCGTGATCAGTGTTTTTTGTTGTGGAGTTGGTGGCAGGGTTTTGACGGCCTTCAGCACTGGGGTTGGTGGCCTCCATCCAGAAACAGTTTGGTTCAGGCCCCTGCCATCTTCACTGTCATGATGGAGGACAGTGTTCTCTAGGGCCCAAGCTGTTCCTATTTTTTTTGGTTTGTTCGGGGGTAAACCCATCGAAAAAACCCCTTTTCCGGTGGCATTAGAGTGAGGGGGCACTAGAAAAAGTTGAGTTTTTAGTGAGCCTCCCAAACTGCTAAACCGGTCACCTTTAAAAAAAGGAACCAAGACCCTTTTTATCAAATGTTTGTTTTTGATTTCATTGATTTGTGTATGTCTGTGGTGCCAAATATTTCTTACCTTGCACTTGATTGAGGACATCCCCCCCAAAACCCCCCAACATAAAGGGTGGGGGATTTGGGGGCATGGGGATACCCATCAGTGTACCGGAATCCCCACACCTTTTTTTCCCTCGGGCCCCATGGAAAGGTAGTATTTCCTGAAATCTAAAAAGAGCCCCATGTGTAAAGAATGTTTTAATTTTTCAATCAAAGTATTGAATGTGTTAAAAACCTGGAAAATGGGAAACCCCTTTACTGCTAAAAAGTATAGGGCATCTTCACCCACACTCAGTCCTCTGTGAATCCAAAATCTTGTATGCCTCGAAGGGCCTCCTTCAGAGGGAGTTTTATTGAGCATACCCCACAGCCCGGGCCAGAAATGGTGTCCCTGTTGGAATGTCACCTCTGAGGTGTGATGTTCCAGCCTCAAGGAGCCTATTGAGGGTGCTCTGGGGGGGAACCCACATTTAGTTTTTTCCCCTACCAACAGGAACAGAAAAGATAGGGGAAGCAAATTAATCCAGGTAGTTTCAACAATATGCATGGGGTAGAGCAGGGATTTCATTGGGGCAATTTAATAAAAAACTAGACAACAAACAGTCAGTGTATGATTCAGTCTGCTAGTTGTTAGTCAGTCAACTGTTAGCTAACATAAAAGCCCCTGGACATAATTCCATAAAACGGAAATAAAATGATGAGAGACTTACTGTACGAAAATATGGTTTCCCCCAGTGGGCAGTCTGTACCCACGCAAAATGTCAGGAGTGATATGTGACAGCCGCCTCTTTGGTTCTGTCTCTATTCAGGCGGCGTTTTAATCATTGGGGAATGGAATCGAATGAAATGTTTTGTAGCGGAATTTAAACCCACAAAAACAGCCATGTTATTTTTAATTGGCTGTTCGAAGTTAAATTTTTTTGATTAGTTGATGCGTGGTCAGTGATTCTGTATGTTTGTTTTACAAAATGGGCGCAACTTGGTGGGCGGTCCCCTGGAAAAAAATCTCTGCGTGAGAAATACAAGGTTGTGGCGTTTGTTGAGCGTGTGAATGGAGTGAAATCGGTGTCTCACCCCAAATGGGTGGGACTTGGAGCCTTTGCGTTAAAAAACAGGGACTTGTCATTCAGATGGAACCAAATTTTAATGCCTTCCTTATGAATTTGGAGTTTTTTTTACACATTTTTGGGAAAATTTGATGTGTAGTTTAGTGTACTTAGAATGAGTTAATTCATGTTTAGCTGCAGGTTTCCATTTCAAAGGGCCCCCCAAAAGGTTGATTTCACCCACCATCTCGGATGGTTTTGAAACTGTTTTTGTAGTAAGAAAGGGAAAAGTAACCTTCCCCGAACATTATTTTGTAAAAAATCTTTGGCTGTGAGAATATAGCAAATTGGTGCGCTCAAAATGAACTTTTTCATGGATAGGATTGGTATAAAATTAAAAAAATTATTTGTTTTTTGATTTCCCACCAAACTCTTCCATATAATCTTTCAGAATAAAGAATAGTCTAAATTGTCAAAAATCCCCCAAAACCCCCCCCAAACCTAAAACAATCCCCCCTTAGGGGAGATGAATGGCAGTTCTTATGTGGGAAAAAAAATATGAAGCTGGGTTTGGAATATTGTTTCTTTGTATTTTTTAAAGGGTATGGCAGTGTAATGGTCATAAAAATTTCCCCGTCATTTTAAAAAGGGCCCTATTATGGAAACGTTTATTCCTACCCTTTTTAATATGTTCCCAGGAAATTACTTCCCAAAAACAGCTAGAAAAATTTGAATCTGGAAGTAAACCTTTTTTTTATTTTCCTTTTTCCCCAAAACGTTGCCAAAAAGATGGAGCAAAAACCCGCCCGTTTCCAAAATGGTTTCTTTGGCGAATGGGGAACAATCCACCTCTCAGGCTCCCACCCCCCGGGAAACAACCCCCCCCCATTTACGTGTCCAAAATCCAGCTCTCGGCAGCGCCGCTGTTTTTTTTTAAAAAAAAAATTTTGCGAAACCAATTGGGGGGTCACCAAAATAGTCCTGAAAAAACCAACCCGGGAAATTTTGGGGGGGGTTTTTTTTTTAAGGGTCCGCCGGCCATGACCCCGGGGAAATCCACACGGGGAAAAAGCCAGACGAGGATTAAAATTTTTTTTTATTTTTTAAACTGGAAACTGGTCCCAGTTAGAAATTTGGTTTTGGGTAAATTTAGCGGATGGCTTAAAACTAGGGCCTTTTTTGGGGAAAAAATAAAAAACTAAAGTGGAGCGGGCACATTTTTTATTTATTGGGTTGGAACCTTTTAAGTTTTTTACCAGTTTTTTTTAAAATTGCAAGGTTGTTTAAATATTTAATTTGCTGCTGGTTAGAACGAGCTAGGGGGCTAACGTTGTACGGCTTGTTGGGTGTGTAAGAGAAAGTAAAAAAACTAAAGCTGGAATCAGGCACTCTTTTAAAAATTTTGGTTGGGTCGGGCCCTTTTAAAAATTTTATGTTTTTGGGACCAGTGTTGTTTTTAAGTTGTCGTGTCCGCTTGTAAATTTTTGCCACCATTATAAAATCGCGCTTGGGGGGGGGGGGCGATTTGGGTGTTGTAGTCACGCGACCGACCCGCCAGGGGGGGGGGGGTTTGCGCGAAAGTAAACTGTAACCCTTTCTAACAAAAGGGGGGGTGGCTAAAAAAAAAGCCTACATTTTTTTTATGTGGGGTTTGTGAAATAAAAAATTTTGGGTTTGAATTTGAAAAGTTTCTAGGTCTATATCTGTACTCATTGGTAATTCATTCTTGTACTCAGTTTTCCATCATATAAATTGACAATATAAATAATTTTGTAGTGATAGATACACAAACTTTTTTTATTCCTGCCTTTAGGCTACCAATCTAAACAGTCTTCTGTAAGGCTTTGGGGGCTGCCAGATGACCCCCTGGGGATGAGATCTTTTGGCACGCGTTTGTCCACGAAAACTTGCGCACCCCTATCGAAATACAGGTTTGTAGTGTGACGACAATTTGGCATGAATTAATTTTTGTTTATATTTTATATAAAAAGTGGCTACCAAATATTCCCAAAAATATTTCTAAATAGCAAGCTTATTGCATGACAGACATGAAAGCTACTTTTTTTTAATAAATTATATTTTCAATGTAAGTCACTAAGGTTTATCAATTTTTTTTGTCTCAAAAAGGTTCCCGGGAACGTTTCCTGCCGAGACTTGGGGTTTGGCAAACACCGACCCCTTCCTGCACAACCTTTCTTACCTCAACACCAATTAAGCTCCAGACCAGAAGAGCCCTGTCTAGCCCTTTAACGAGGGGATGAGACTCTTTTGGAGGTTCCTGAGCAAACTTACAATACCCTGTGTTTTCTATTACTACACCTTTAGGGAGTATCAAATTGCTGGTAATTTTCCATTAGCCTGCACATTAGATAAATGATTTGTGTGTTTTTTGCTTATCGTTTTCTGTTTTCCCATATTTTTTAAAAACAGGACAATCAAAACCCCTCCAAAAAATCCCAAAAAACTTGTGTAGAGACCTGCCCCATGGGGTTTGACATGTGCCCTGTGTGCCAGAGGGCGGTCAGGTCCGCTCAAGAGGCTTGGAAACATTCTTGGGGTTATCAGCTGTGCCCCATTGTCAGTTTACCAAAATTGGGAAAGCAGCCCTTGTGGCGCAACCTGTGGGGAAACCCAAATTTTTGAGCCATAATTTCAGTGGTTGCTTCTTTAGCAAATCGAGAAGGTATTTTGAAAGAAAATTACTTTGCACTCTAAATATTTTGTATCGGCCCAAATTTTTTGGGGAACTGTTCTAAATATCTATCTTACTGTCCACCCGGTTTTCAGGGCAATGCTAGGGAATGTTTCCGATACGTACATTCCGAAAGGATGCCAGGCTACCTCGAGGGGGGCTATTTTGTATAAGTGGAAGAAGGGACAGAGGCCCTGTGCAGGGCTCGCCAGGAGGAGAAGGTCATTTTTGGTGGTGACTGAGGGCGACTCACCAGGTTATTTCCTGTCTAACCCATTCACATTGTTTTAACTAAGTATTATCTATTTGTTTTTTGTTGCGGGGGGCTGGTACCAGCTTGAAAAAACACAAAACTAGAATGATGTGTTTTGTGTCAAACCTTTCCTACCAGGCCCCTCTGCCAAGTTTGGCAGCTATCCATGATGGATGAAAAGTAAACCATATTTAATCAGTTGTTGTTTTGAGTACATTAACACTTGCCCAAATTTAACCAGTGAAAATTTGTTTAAAAAAAAATGTCAGTAGACAAATATTACAATGTATTATCGGTTAAGTAGATTTGATATGTCATAAGTACAATTTTATTTTTTAAATCCTTGTTTCCAAAAACAAGCAAGAGGGGGGTGGAAATTACCCCCAAAGGAGAAAGGGGGCCGGGGAAAAAAGCCCTTGCACTCTTGGGGGGAGGTGGTGTGACCCCGGGCTGCATTGTCACCCCATGTCACCCCGCAGATCCAGAAATTCTAAGGGAGCGAAGAACACAGTTTTACGAGCTGGCATATGGAGAAAGGTATTGTTGGTCTTGGCCCTTTGGTTGTGTTGATAGTTGAATTGGTTACGATTTCTAAATTTTGCTTTGTCCCCCATGTAAACTTAAAATCTTATTAAAATAGGGAAGATTGCAAAAAATTTTACTTTTACATATTAGGCCTGTCTAAGGGGATGGAAAAGATTTCCAAAGACAAGGATGTGCGCAGTTGAAGAAGTGGCAGGCGTATCAAAAACCCCATCTATGGCTGAGTTCTTTACAACGGGCCCGAGAGGGGCAAAGTGGACATCAATTGTCAACCACGTGCAAGATATCCAAACCAGGAAGACCCCTCTTCCCCCAAAGTGTCTGCTCCCCGAAGCATTTCAAGACAAGAGCAAATGGGGTTTACAGCAGGTGTGTACTCAAGCATTTCATAACGTGTTTACGGGTTGTTCAGGTTTCCTTATTACACCCCAGTTATTTTTTGTTAGGAGTTTTTTATTTATATATAATAGTTGATGTTGTTGAAAATTTTTTTTTCAGAATTGCTAAAAACTTTTTCCCTAAGTGGCAAGAAATAAGATTACTTTTTTTCTTTTAGGCACCCCAGTTTGTATAAGCTTGGGAAAGGCCTAACAAACAAGAAGTCCTAAGGATGGGAGAAGCTGAAGCCCTCACCATCAGACCTCAGCGCTGGAGTCTTCCAAAGGGTAATCCTGCGCTTTTTTTCCAAAAAATGTTGTCTTTCCCTTTCTGGGAAAGCTGTGCAGGGGAAACAAGAATTACACTGTTAAAACATCTTTATATATGTGCTCCCATGCAAGTCGTAATTTTTTCCCCTTTTTTTAAATTCTTATTATTTTTTTTTGGTTTACTGTTCGCATTTAATGAAAAGCTAACCGTCCCCAAGCCACAACAGTGCTGGTAACCCCCTCTTCAAAAATGAGTTTCCCCAAATTCAAGAAGGGAAATGCCGGCAAAGCCAGTGAAACGGCCCCAAAATTTCCGTATGTTTAACGCACACCCCATTTATTATTTAAAATAAAAACTGTAAGTAGAACAATTTAAAAGGCAACAAAAATAGGGGAAAATTGAGGTAGTGGATTTTATAACTTTTTTTTTACTTCGGTTATACAGATAGCTGTGGACCTCCTGTTTGAGTACGTGTTACAGGACCTCAACCATTTCTAATGAATTGTTGAAGTTTTGTCCCCGACGAAACCCTTTTGCCCAGTACAGAGACCACAAAGGAGGAGTAATTCAGCCTTCGTGCCCGCTTCAATAAAGACGCGGTCGAACCCCATGTAATGCCTTCGGGATCAGGTAATTTGCAGCTATACCAGGCACACAAGTGCTAACACTTTTTCTTGATGGGGAAATAACATGTTTTCTCTTTTTTTATGCACCCCCGCTTTGTATGTGTTTTGGGGTTTAAGGGGCCCTCCCCCAAGCCACAACTCGTGTGACCCCGGGCTTCAAGGGGGAAGTTTCCCAAGGCCAAGAACGGAGAGTGCACATCCAAGCCAGGGGAAAACCCCCCGACACAACTTTCCATATGGGTTTTAAAACACACACCCATTTATTATTCTTAATTCCTGTACAATTGAAACACAACAAATGAAAAAAAAATTGAGGTAGTGACATTTTTTTTTACTTTAAGGTTTTCTTTGTGCCTGCTTCAGAAAAGGGGGCCGGTTCCGAACCCCCTGTATCGCCCCCCGGGGTGGGGAATTCACGGCGTCCGCTGCCACCCAAAGGCCGGAAAAAAAAACCCCGACCCCCCGGGGGTAGGTAGCCCGCCTCCAACGAAGCATTGTAGCTTGAAACCCGTAGACTGAAAAAGGGTCATGTGTGAAAAAAAAAAAATATTCTGATTTGAGTATTGTTTCTGTTGGAATTTTTTTTTCCACCTTTGTGAGTTGGTCTGGTCGGGGTTGGTGGGTTTTTAGGAATCTAAAATTATTTTAAAAATATCAAAGGGACAAAAATTTTATGCTCCCTTTGACAATGTATAAATTTACTGGAACCAAATTTTTAAAAACCCCGAAATTATCAAAGAGAAAAATGTGTGAGCACTGAACACAGATAAAATTATAAAATACTTATATATTCAATTTTTTTTTATGGGTTTCCCCCCGGTTTGAGGGGGGCCCCAATCAGGAATGCCATTCAATACTCACCCCTCAAACAGCCTGTTTTTAAAAGGGGAAAAAATGAGGGCTGAAACAACACCACAGAAGCTGGTTTTGGGTTTTTTTTGATATGGGGACTTCACAAACTTTTTCAAGCCCCCAGGAACATTTTTTAAATAGCCCAAATTAGTAAAAATCCCCCCCCTTTAATTAGTGTCGAAGTGCCAGCTACACTTAGACTGTTAAGGATAAAACTTGCCTTCCCCTTGCCCCATGGACCCGTGCATTTGCTTTCTCCAAAGAAATCCACGGGATAGGGCTGTCTAAGGTTACTAAACATTTTAATCGGACAGCCAAGGGGGGGCTAGTAAGTAATATTGGCTAACATAGCTCAACAAAATTGTCTAATCCTAGCTTGTCTGCAAGTTGTGTATTCCAATAAGCTATGGACATGAGACGATTAGACAGACCGCTACAGCAGAGAGTCGTAGCTCACACACCCAATAACACAAACGCAACACCACGCACGCACTATAGTACAATTTACACGGAAACTTGTTACCCACTGTGACAAGTTCTGGTGGGTTCTTGTAAGTGCGAACTGCTTCCTCAGCATGCCTCTTACCATTTCTGGGTCAGACTCCGGCTCAAACATGGTACGGTCTGCAGTGGGACTGTTTTGATTCTGTCTTGAGCCAGGAAGTCTGTGCAACACTGAGTGTTGCTTCTGGAAGCCGGCCGCCATGGTTAGTAGTCGACGCGTGTTTTACCTTTAGCAGCATGGGCGCTCTGCTACCGCCCCCACAGGCGATTGGTCGCCACTCCGTGCCTGATTGGTTCGTGAGGCGGCCAATCAGAGCACATGTCTCATACATACTACTTCCAACCCCACCTCAAAACAGCCTGTTCTTTTACAATGGAGAAAATGAGAGACTGAAACCAACACACCACAGAAGCTGGTTTTAGGATATTTTTTGATTATAGAACTTCACAAACATCTTTTCAAGACCCGCCAGGAACAGTTTAAATTGCACAAATTTAGTACAATAACCCCCCTATAATTAGTGTCTGAGTTGACAGCTACACCTTATTAGGTAAACCTAGTGTACACGTTCAAACCACCCATATGTGCCATTCTCATGATCAGGATAATAACATAAAAGGTACCAGTAAATAGAAACATTTTTTGTCATTGTTAACAAAAATAACTTTCAAATGATAATAAGGCTCATAGACATGGGCTGAAGAAGAATGTAAATTGAAACTTGTGTAAATTGGTACTTACTATGTTACCATAATAAGGTGTGAGCTGGTCTAAACCTTTCAGGGACACTAATTAAACATGACGGATGGAAACTTAATTATGACCATTTATCACTGTCCATACTTAGAAATTTACAACGAAAAAATATTCCAAACCACAGCTTCAGCATGTTTTGTCTCACATAGAGAACAGCCAAATTCTATGCTGCCCATAAGGGTGGGCCTGGTTTAGGGTTTTGGGGGATGTATTTTTGACAATTTAGACGTATTCTTTATGTCTGAAGATTTATGGAGAGAGTTTGGTGCATATCATCGGATTAATGACAACTCTTATTGTAATTAATATATATACCAAAGCCTATGCCATGAAATAGTACATTTTGAGCGCATCAATTAGCTCTTATTCTCACAGACCAAATGAGTTTTTTCCACATGATAATGCTTAAGGGAAGGTCTATCATCCCCTTGTTGACTAAAACAGCAGTTCAGATAAACTATCTGAGATGATTGGTGTCATGCCATGACCATTTAATATGGACTTCCCTGTCAAATATCTTGGTCTTAGTAATGAAGAGATGCCACCTATCGTTAGAAAATAAAAAGTGCTTTTCTAACTCACTGTTTCACTTTTTAGTAGTGGGGTACTACTATTGATTAATCTCTGGATTACAGATTTTATTTAAAATGACTGTTCTTCATGTCCACTTGATAAAATAATTTATTGTATTCTGCATTACATGCTGAATTATTCTATTTAAATATACTAACTTAAATCAGAATTCGGTGAGAGGCTGCCTCATTTGATGTGATTTTGTTTCTCCTTCCTCCTGCAGTTGTTGTGCTTTGACTACCTTGCAGGACCCTTGCAGACCTTGAAGTCCTCTGGAGTCCTTCCAGACCTATCCCAGTCTCGAATGAAATTATCCAAACACTCATTTGTTGTACATTCATCCTGCTTGCTCTATTTTGATGTGATTTTGATTGAGTATTTCTGTTTCTCTGTCCTTCTGCAGCTTGCTGGTGCTTGAGGAACCTTGGCAGACCTGCAGCTTGCGGCCCTTGAGGACCTTGGAGTCTGCGCAGCTTGATGATGCCGTGAGGGACTTGGAGACCTGCCAGCTTGTTGTGCCTTGAAGCGGAACCGTGAGGGACCGATCAGACAGATCCAGCGACTGCATCCACCAGAGACAGTTTCAAGTTAGTGAAAACATTGACCATGCGCTGCATCAGATACACAAATGAGCCTACATGGTCGCTGCCCAAATATACCAAGTAGTCCCTGCAGATCAGTAGGCCTTACATTACATTACACATATACATGGTTTGGTATTGGGGCACCACCCAGTGATTCTGGCACTTGGTGAACCTTTCAGGAGATTTATAATCTGTAGCTTAGACCGCATTTGAAGCGGCCCTGTGCCATAGCACAGTGCATTGTATCACATGTAGTTCATTAAGGCTATAAGAGCTAATAATCAAGCTGTTTCCTGGCCCAGATAAGGACATTCGACCCTAAATACACAGTGAACATGAGCACACCAATTAACAAGTTAACATAAAAAGATAAAAAGTCAGGCACAAAAATCACGCAAAACAAAAGAGGTTTTGTTAATTGTAACTTGGATTATTCTATTAAGTGATTTGTAGTGTCTTAATGGGCTTTTCCTCCAGTTCGAATCGTTTTCAACAATTCAACAATATGACAGTGGCCAGTGAAGTCTGCAGGTGCTTTACAAAGGACTTGGCGCCTCCCCCCCCCCCCCTGACACAAGAGGGGTTTCCTTCCAGTTAGCTAATATAATTCATCTTGGATTGAGACGTATATAAATCTGCTATTTAATCATTCTTGGCTGAAAGTTGGATGACATTTTCTGTGCCGTGCCCATATTCACTTGACTGGTGCTTGTTACATTTACTTCATTCTTCTGCTGATGCGATTATTGTGATACAAGCAGCGCTTAATTACTGCCGCTCTGATAGCGTGTCGGAAGTATTGCAATAGAACCCAAAATCCAGATACGGGGGAAAATCTCATTGATAATGGTACAAAATCACGATTTACAGACCAAAATCACAATTTTTCCTTTCTTAGTGGCAAATTCTGTAGTCCAAGAAAGAACGCTTGATATTATGATTATACTTTAATCATACTACACAATCATCTAACTTAAACATAAACACTAACAGATATACTAAACAAATATTCATTTTCATACCTTAAATCTCAAATCTCCATAACCAATTTTAACTACACCAATTTCACAAATGATACAAACACATTAAATTTATATTTTACCTTAAATCCACATATACTGTAATATATTATGACTATATTTAATCCCCAATATGAATCCTCAAACTCTTTCATCAATTTTCTACAACAATCACTTTCTCAATATACACTTTTAATAATATACCTAAGTGTAAAATTTGACACAACACTAACCTTAACCATAATCAATGCCAACTCCATTCAACTATTAACATCCATCCACCTCATTACCTCATTATTAATAAATACAAGATCCTAATATAAACTACCATCATACTCAATATTATTCTATCCCTATCAATAACCATCAAACCTTAATTATCCCCCACATACACATACATAAACTCTCCACTCATTACACCCACCCTTATAAACAATATAACTCTCCACACCAACACCTACACTCCCCCCCACCCCCCCACACCCTCTTCTCAACACTTACAACCCATCTTATACCTAATACCCATCACATTCCCAAACAAAACACTCCACCCCACCCCATCATTCCCCTCACCAATCTATTCATCACAATCAACCTCACACCTCACCATCCCACCTTATCATCACATACCAATAAACACTCTCACTCAAAATCCATCTTTTCTTAATATATTTCATGAAAACCCAAATCATCCGACCCCTCAACCTACCATCCCCTCCCTTCCTACCCACCACATATAATCCCACATCCCCCCATATATTCCCTAATATCTCACCCCACCAAAATCATCACTTCTCCTAACATCTTTTTTTTCCATACTCAAACCCCCCTCCAATCCATAAATACCAACATCATAACCCTTCCAATAATACTATCAACCACACATCAACTCTATAACCCTTACCCCACCCTTTCTATCATTCATCAATCACACCACTCCCCCCATCATCCTCCATCATTTCATAACACCTTTTCCCATCTCATCATAAAAAATTAACTTTTAACTATCACCTTTAAAAAAAACCCCCCAAACCCTAAATTTTTAAACAGAAAAAAAAATTTTAAAAAAAAAAAAAAAAAACCCAAATTAATTTTCCCAAAAAAAAAATTTTTCCAAAAACAACAAAAAAATTAAAAAAAAACCCCTTTTTAAACCCCCCCTTTTAAAAAAACCCCCTTTTTTAAAAAACCCCTTTTAATTAAAAATTTTTCCCCCCAAACCCCCAAAATTTTTTAAAACCCCTAAAAACCCCCCCTTTTTAAAAAATTAAAAACCAAACAAAAAAAAGGGGGAAAAATGGGGGTTTTCCCTTTTTCCCCCCCCAAAAAAACCCAAAACCATTTTTTAAAAAAAAAAACCCCCTTTTTCAAAATCCCCCTTTTTTAATTTTTTAAAACTTAAATTTCCCATTTTAAAAAATTTTTCCCCCCCTTCCCCTTTTCAAAAAAAAATTCCCCTTTTTCTAATCCCCTTTAAAAAAATTAAATTTTTTCCCCCTTTAAAATTTAAACAAAAATTTTCAAAAAAATTTTTAAAAAATTTTTCCCCCTTTCAAATTTAACCCCCCCCAAAAACCCCCATCTTAAAAACCTGGGCCAAATTTTTAAAAAAGGGGTTTTTTTTAAAAAATTCCCAAACCCCCGGGGGGTTTTTCATCCATAAAACTTTAAAAAAAGTTTCCCAAAAAAAAAAAATCTTAGGGAAAAAACAATTCTTTCCCCGGGGGAAAACTTTTTAAAAGAAAAAAAAAACCCCAAAAAGAGTTTAAAGGAACCCCCTTTCTAAAAAAGCAACCAAAAAACCCTTCCCCAAACCTAAAAAATTTTCCCCCCCCGGGAATTTACCCATTGCTAAAAAAAATTTTCCCCTTTCCAAACCAAAAAATTTTCCAACAGATCCTTTTTTTAAAAACCAAAAGGAAATTTTCCCAAAAACCCAAGGCCAAAAACCCCCTTTTGGGTTTTTAAAAAAACCCAAGAAAAAAAACCCAAACCCCTTTAAAAGGGACCAAAAGAGAAACCTTTAAATTTGAATTTAAACAAATTACAAAAAAAAAGCCCCCAAAAATTTTTTTTAAAAAAGGCAAGGAAAATTTAAAATTTCCCAATTCAAACTGTTATTTTTTAAGTCCAAAAAACCCTTTTTGGATTTGTTTTTTTAAAAAAGGGAAAAAAATTTTGGGAAAAAAAAATTTCTCATGTAAAAAAAGTTGATTTTTGGGTCCCCCCGGGTTTTAAGAATGTTTGCTTTTAAATTTTTTTTTCTTCCTCCGTTTAAAACAAAGGGCTTTTAAAAACAACCCCAAAAAGGGGAAAATTTAAAACTTTTTTGTACCTTTTAAAAACAAACAATTTTTTGGGGGCCCATTAAAACCCCTTTCCCCCATTTTATGTTTTGTAAAAAAATCCTTAAAAAAAAGGGAACCCTTTTTTGGAAGGTTTTTAAATTTTTTTTCAAAAATTTTTTTTAACCTAATTTCCCTATTCAAAAATTTTTAAAAAACATCCTGAAAACCCCCTTTTGGGGGGGGCCCCCTTCAACGAAAAAATTTTTGGGAAAAAAAACGGGTCCTTTTTCCCCCAATTTTTTTTAAAGCCCCCCAGGGAATAAAAAATTAAGGCAGGTTTTCCTTTCCAAAGATCCCCGTACTGGGAAAAAAAAAAAAAATTTTTACAGTGGTTTTTTCTTTTTTTATTTAAACTTAAAAATTTATTCCTTTCAAAAGGGATACTCGGGCCCCCCAAAACCCAAAAAGGGGAAAACATTTTTTATAAAAAAAATTTTGGGGAAAAAAATTTTTTTAAAAATAAAATGTTGAAAAAAAAAAATTCAAATTTATTTTTTTAAAATCATTTGTGGAGCCCCCCTTTTTTTTTCCCCCCCCCCAAAACCAAGTTTTTTAAAACCCCCAAAAATTCTCCTTTTTTTGGGGGAAAACTTAAAGTTTTTCCCCCCTGCCCCCTTTTTTGGGGGGTTTTTTTTTAAAAATTTTCTTAATTAAACCTTTTGGTTTTTTTTAAACCTTTGTTTAAAACCCCCGGGACCCCCGAATTTAAAAATTTGGGCCCTTTTCCCTTTTTAACTTTTGAATTCCCATTTTACCCAAGTTTTTAAATTTTCATTTCCCAAACAACCCAGATTTGGTTTCCCCCCCCCTTTAAAACGTTTTGGGGGGGAAGTTTTTTCAAAAAAACCCCCCAAAGCTTAAAATTTTATTTTATGTCCCCCCTTTCCCTTTTAAGGAATAAAAATCTTTTGGGGTTAAATTAAAAAAAAAAATTTTTAAAAATTTTTTTTTGCCAAAACCTTTAAAAAAATTCTTTCCCCCGGGGAAAACTTTCATTTTCTTTATCCCTCTTCCAGACAAAAAATTTGTTTTTGGGGAAAAAGGTATTTTTTTTTTTTATTTTTAAAATTGGGACGGGGGGGTTTGGAACCCCCAAAAACCCCCCTTTTTTTTAAAAAAAGTATTTTCCAAAATTTCCCCAAACCTTGTTTTTAAAGGGCCCCATTTAATTTTTCCCAAAAAAAGGGTTGGGAATTTCCTTATTTGGGCCCCCCCAAAAGAAATTTAATTTTAAATTAAAAAAAAGGGGGGCCCTTTTTTGAAATTTTTTGTTTTTTTTACTTTTTTTGGGGAACAAATAAAAGTTTCCTTTTTTGGTAAAATTTTACAAAAAAAGGAAAATTTCTTAAAAAATTCTTTTGGAAAAAAAAAAATTTTTTGGGGTTTTAATTTTTTTGGGGCCCCCAAAAACCCCCGGGTTTCAACCTTTTCCCCGTTTTTAAATTTTTTCCTGTTACTTTCTTTTTTTCCAGAAAAAATTTTTTAAAAAAAACAAAAAAAAAGTTTTTTAAAAAATTTTCCCTTTTTCCCTAATCTGCCCCCGGTTTTTGGTTTACCTTAAAAGGCCCAACAGAAAATTTTTAAAAAAAAAAATTATTTTTATCAATTTTTTTTCCATTTTTTATAAAATAAAAAATTTTTGTTTTTAGGAAAGTTCCCCCTTCAAACATCTTTTTTTAACAAAACCCAAAAAGGGGGAAAAAATTTTTAAAAATTTAAAAAATTTTTAAAATTAAATTTCCCCAAAAAAAGGAAAAATTTTTTTAATCTTTTAAAAATTTAATTATAACCCCCCCCTTTTCTAAAAAATTCAAAAAAAAAATTTTAATTTTTTTTATTTTTTAATTTTTTCCCCCCCAAAAAAATTTTAAAACTCTGTTTTAAAATTTTTAAAAACGGGGAAATAACCGTGCCAATGTTTTTTTTAAATTTTTTTTTTTCCTTTGGGAAACCCTTTAGGGGGTCTGGGGTTTTCCGGGCCCCCCCAAACCCCCCCCCTTTCTTTTTTATAAATTTGTTTTTGCTGTTTTTTTTGGGGATTTTGGGGGCCCCCCTTTTTGTAATTTTCCAAAATCCTTTTTTGGCAAAAAAACAAAAAATCCTTTAAATTTACCCCCCCAATTTTTCCAGTTTAAATTTTCCCAAAAAACCATTTTTTTTCCCCGAAAAAACCAACTTTCTTCCCTTACTCCATTTCTTTTTTGGAAAAAAAGGGAAAAAAACCCCTATTAAAAAAACATTTTTAA
>JAXDDX010000430.1:0-70429 GCA_034670405.1 Hoplostethus atlanticus | reverse complement strand
CTTTAAGGTTTTTAAAATTTGCTCAGAAATCTTTTGTCTTTTGATTTAGAACCCCAAAACCTTGTAAAATAAAAATTAACCATATTTAGGATTTGAGATATTTGCATCAGAAAAACCAAACATCTTGGCAGTTCTAGTGTTAAAAACTAGTTCTTTCCCAGCAATGAACTAACGTTAGCTGAGCCATTTTGAAAAATGCACACATCTGGCATTGGCCGAATCAGCTCGTTCCAACGCTGACCCGTAGCTACATAAATACA
This sequence comes from Hoplostethus atlanticus, assembly GCA_034670405.1. Lineage (NCBI taxonomy): Eukaryota > Metazoa > Chordata > Actinopteri > Trachichthyiformes > Trachichthyidae > Hoplostethus > Hoplostethus atlanticus. Next base: position 70,169 of record JAXDDX010000430.1, on the reverse strand, counting down.
TGAGGAAAATTTGTTTTCAGAGCATATTGATTACTCTCTATATTTAGTCAAATGTTACCTTAAACCCACCTTTGAATAATGCTCATGATTTGGTTGATCTTTGGGTTAGCCAAACTAACTTATACCAGTGGAAATAAAATCCAAAAAAGCTTAGCTAACTTACACGTACTCCTCCTTTAGCCTGTCTCCACTCCATGTTGTAAAGTTACCGGTACTGAACTGGATGCTGTGTATGAAGAGTCAAGTCAAATAATCTTCAATGGACGCAAGAAAAAACATCATATTGCTGATCTTATACTTACAGCGCTCCAACTCATCCAGTCTATTAGCCGCCTCTCTTAATAGCTCCGAGACCGAGTGTCTAGCTGAAGCCGCCATTCTTTTCAAACATCTATCTCCTGAGTAGGGTGTCTCTGCAGACCGGAGACTTGAGAGGGGCAACTGTCAATCATTTTTGATTTGATCAATCAGAGGCTTACAATCGTCTGTCAATCAAAAACAAATTTCACCAATACGCCGCTGATTGGTCAAATTAAAAAATGATGACTCCCGCCCCCTCTCAAGTCTCTGGTCTGCAGAGATACATACTTGGAGTACCTTGCTACAGCTACATCCTACCTGCCTTTTCTGAGTTTGATTGCTAAGACTGAACATGAAAGCAACGCCCCCTCATTTGCTTAATGAAGAAGAAATGCATGAAGAAATGCATGAAGAAATGTAGGAAGAAATGCAGGAAGAAATGTAAAAAGAGACAATAATACAGGAATAAATAAGTTTGGAGAAAGAAATACGGGGGGGGGGGGGGGAATAATAGAGAAATAAATACATAAATACATAAATAAAAGGGGAAAATGAAATAGGAAAGTAAATAAATAGGGAAATTAATACAAAGGTAAATAAATACAGAGGCAAAATTAAACCGAAATATCAATTTATATCACATTTTATCAATTAATTAATGCCTACATTTATTTTTAATATTATTTTTGGTACATTTAATGGCATATTAATGTATTTATAGGTTGTTTATTTATTTCTTTATTTCTTTTTGATTTTGGCAGATTCTGTCTTCCATATTTAAAAACTCACGCCATCCTAAAGGTCTGGAAGAATTGTTAACATTGTAAGGGAGCTGTGACATTCTTCAACAAATCGTAAATATCACATTCCCATTAACAATAAGTTCACCCTGGCCTGTCCATGCTACAACATCTTTGGATTTCTGCATTGAAGCCACGAGATGTGTTACATTTCCCCTGCTCTTTTGAGGTATGTGTTTTAGAACCTCCTCAACGTCATCTTTTTTGTCATCGGCAGTACTATCTTTCATCTCCACATCAACCACATCATCATGAGGAAGATTGAGTGTCAAAAATCCTTTTTCTTGGTCACCCTGTCTAACCATGGTCAAGAAACGCTGTAGAAAACGAGCATATTTCTTTGCTTTTTCATGCAAGTCAGTGTCTGGTAGCCCCAAGACATTCAGTATATCCTTATCCAGTTCGTTTTCGGCAGTCTGTCTATTAGATTCGCGAGCACTGGGTTGTCTTAATGCATCGAGCTGATGTTGAGGCACCAGATACATTTTTTGGGTATGTTCCATGCTGTCGACAATATCATCAACCTCTTGAAATAAGACTGGTGATAAAGGGTAATGCGGGCACCTAACAACAGCAAAAGAAAACCGCCTCCAGTCTGCTTAATCAACCTCTTCTTTCTTAAAACCTTCTTATCGGCCAGCAGCCTGAGTCCGTTCTTTTGTTTTTTCAACCGTTGATACTGTGTCTCTGTTAAAGGTATAGCCCCCTTGTAGCACATTTAAGGCTATTTCGCATAGTGTGTTGATAAAATCGTCGCTGGCAGTAGTCAGAATAACTTTCCTCATAGCAGGCGGAGCCTTATATAATAACTTTAACCGGTCTCTGTTTCTAAGAATGCGTGATGACATTTTCGACAGATCACTTGTTTTTTTGGCACGTAGACAACCGGGTGGTCTGACAACAAATCCGTTCTGAGTCTTAGAGAATCAGAAGTCTTGGTTTTAAAGTCAACAAGAAGGTATCCGTATGGGATGCTTGTTGCGTCATTAAATGCCTCTAAGAAATACTTTGTCTTATACGGAAACATTTGTCTGGCCAGTAGACAGATCTGATATTTGTCTCTAGGATTTTTAAATAAGACAAGATAGTTGGTATTTAAGCTAATTGTCCTACTGGCTTTCCCCTGAATAAATAAGTTCTGCACTAGATACATACAGCTGAGGTTTCTATGGTGTACATACTTTGTAAAAACATTTTGGACTTCCAAATTACCGCTAGCATCATTAATCAATAATGAGCAAATTATTTTTTTGCGGTGGTAGGAGAGAGTCGTCGCAGAGAGACGCTGGTATGCCTTCCACAAAGTTTATGTCCCTTATTTTCAACAGATTATCGTACAGAGGCTGCCAACATGAATAAATGTAAACAATGTTGTCAATCTTGTCAGAAATGAGTTTCTCTGCATTTTCAACAACAGTCTTGAAAAAGTATGTTTTCCCACTATTTGAAGGACCTGCCACAACCAAACTGAATGGATGCTGTAGCCGATGATCAAACCTCTCTGCCTCTCTAGACATGACTCTAGTATCCATATGGTAGTGTGGTATAATCAGGAAAAGCCCTGCGCTTGTTGTAAATCATCTGCAGCCTGCAGACAAACGTCCCCACAAGCTGTTCAAAATGAGCTTGTTACAGCTTCTGACCGCTTTATTAACGTGGATTTTTTGGGGATCTAGTTGTATGCCCTCTCTGTCGTAGTAATCCTGTACGTACTGCTGTTGTGCCTGCACATTGTCTATATGGCTGGGGTATCCTGAAGCCTCTTGCTTACACTTTAAAAAGGTTTTCACATATTCTTTAAACAGAGTGTCTGACTGTTGTGGGAAATGCCATACCTCGTCAATCGCTTTTTGCAGCTCGAATGACACCCATGTACCTGAGAGCGTTCTCTCTTCACTACTGTGACGGCATTCAGATGTCTGGTAAGCTCCTGCGCACATGTCTGACACAGCGGGAACATCAATTTTCCATGACATCTGTATGGGAGCACAGGGTGATACAGACCTCTTGGGGGTAGTACAGAACACTTGACAAAACCAAAATACTTATCGATAGACTCAAAATCCCTAAAGATAATCTGTGGATGTCCTAGAGGATATGGCTTGCGAGACTGCACTGTGGGGTAGAGAGATGTGAAGTCGTAGTACCTGATTTTTTCATTGGGTTGTGTTTTGTGTAGTAGTTTATAGGCATTTGTTCGACCGCCAAATAGAGCATCTCGCGGGTTAAGCCTTGTGGGGGCTTTGTAGGTTTCCATAAACCTCTGTACAACGCCATCTGTCTTTTTCTGTTTCTCCCATTCACACTGCCAGATAACTACTACGCAGAGACCATAGTCTTTTCTGAGGACTGAGATTTTATCACTAAACTCTCTTTTCATGCGACCAAATTCAATCCAAGTGACAGGATTTTTATGGGCCGGATTGTAGCAAAGATCACATCCGTGATAAAAACAGCCTGCAAATTCGTAGGCCGTATGCGTGTTTGGGTCATATCCGTCTGTAAAGAAAGGACCAAACTGCTTTTCTCCAGCATTGAGAGCGTGTTGAATCTCTATACCGTGATGGTTTGCTAAAAACTCAAGCCACTGGATGGAGACATTCGAATAGGTCTTGTGCTGTGCGACATATGCTCCCTCGTATGTGAGAGCTAACGTGTCTTCCGGTAAAAAAAAATTGTTTTGTAGATGGCCATACAGCATGATGCCAGTGTTGTGTGACTGAGGGGATCTATACCCGAACAACGAATGACTGTTTCGCGAAAGACCATACATGCCTATCGTAAAACAACAACGTCATTGACACCATAGCGCTCAAGTTCTTTCTGGAAATCAAACACCTCATGACGGACGGTGTTATACCAGGTCATGAATGTGTCTTTGTCACCCTCTGACATCTTCTCGTATCCATAATAGGACAGGTCTGGTTAAGGGCCTATGTAGGATTCATTTGCTCTTGTATTAAATGTGTGGGGAAAATACCCCTTTTCTACATCGTCAAAACCAAGCGCTGCGGGTGTTTTTGACAATCGCATGGGGAGAAAGCTAAAAGAATCTACCCAACGCTGTTTGAATGCATCGTCGTACATCAGAATCACCCTACTTCCACGCATGACCAGTTTAGGTGTAATGCCCTGTCTTGTAAAATACTCCATCATAATGTGGTTGTCGAATCCTGAGGCATTGTGTGCTACAAATGTGTTTGTGGCAGGGTGCCACATAACCGGGGTCCTTGACAGACAGAGACATAGGCAGGGGAGAGTTAATGGGCCAGCAGGGCCGTTTTATTGTCCAACAATACAGCACACAATACCAACGGCCCGGGTCTTGACGGCAGCGCGCCGTCGGCGCCGTCTCCCTCCGCCGGCGCCCTCCTTTGGTCCCGGTGGGCCAGCCGCGGAGCCCCAAGGCTGCCCCAGCCTGCCGGGCTTCCAGGGGCATCCCGCCCCAACCCCGACTGGTCAGCCCTTGCAGGTGGCTCCCGACTGCGTCCTCCGTGGACCTCCGCCGGACGCCGCGGCAGGAGACGGCCCACACCCGCTCCGTCACTCCCGCTGGCGCTGGCCCCCGTCTCTCCGCATCCCCGCGCCAGCCTCTCACACTGGCGCGTCCCTCTTACACTCACATTCACACACACGTTAAAAAGGCCCCAGCTGCAATCAGTCCCAACTGGCTGCAGCTGGTACCGGATCCAGGAAAGAAGCAGTCCACTAACTCACCTCTCTCCTGGATCCAATTAAGCCTCCCCCCACCCTCCCTCCAGTCCGCCACATACCCCCACCGCCAAACTGAGGCTGGGGAGCCGTCCGGCCGAAGCCAACTCCCCCCCCTCCCTCCCCCCCATTTGAGAGCGAGGAAGAAGGCGACAAAAGGTCCCGCCCGGAACGGCTCGGAGTCGGTGGGGCCAGGTGATGCTGCGAGGTGGTGAGGGAGGCGCCTTGCCATCACCGTCCGTCCCCTGGCCGCTGGTGTCGCCACGACGCACGGCGATGGCGCTGTTCTCCCGTCTCTGCCTGTCGATTCCCGGTCAGGGAACCAAATGTGGCAGGGTGCCACATAACCGGGGTCCTTGACAGACAGAGACATAGGCAGGGGAGAGTTAATGGGCCAGCAGGGCCGTTTTATTGTCCAACAATACCGCACACAATACCAACGGCCCGGGTCTTGACGGCAGCGCGCCGTCGGCGCCGTCTCCCTCCGCCGGCGCCCTCCTTTGGTCCCGGTGGGCCAGCCGCGGAGCCCCAAGGCTGCCCCAGCCTGCCGGGCTTCCAGGGGCATCCCGCCCCAACCCCGACTGGTCAGCCCTTGCAGGTGGCTCCCGACTGCGTCCTCCGTGGACCTCCGCCGGACGCCGCGGCAGGAGACGGCCCGCACCCGCTCCGTCACTCCCGCTGGCGCTGGCCCCCGTCTCTCCGCATCCACGCGCCAGCCTCTTACACTCACATTCACACACACGTTAAAAAGGCCCCAGCTGCAATCAGTCCCAACTGGCTGCAGCTGGTACCGGATCCAGGAAAGAAGCAGTCCACTAACTCACCTCTCTCCTGGATCCAATTAAGCCTCCCCCCACCCTCCCTCCAGTCCGCCACAGTGTTGTTTTTGTACCGTTTACATCTATACTGTCTGACAAACTTATGGACACAATCGAGACCGGTGGCCCACCATGGCTTGTCATCAAATGTTATTGCAGCTGCAAAATTTGCCTCGTGTCTCCCGTCATGATAGCGAGTCTCAAAATCATAAAAGATGTATTTTGTTTTTAGACGTTCATCTGGGATAGGCTGGATGTAGCATGTGTGAAGATCGTCGATGACGGGTGCTCCGCAGTGTTTCTCTCTGAGCGTGTGGAACGGTATATCGCTACCGTCTGCAGCCTTTTTGGGGTTTTTCGGTATAAAATATAATCTACCGCACAAGTCGCAATATTTTGAACGTTTACACGGTGTAAATCCATGTGTTTGTGAAAATTGACAATGTGCTTTATAGCAGTGCTCTGATCTACATATACGGCTACACTGGTCACATTTTATCGTTGGACCTGGGTGTGTGTAACAGCCTGTTAGACATACGTTACAGTGGAATTTACATTTGTGATCCAGTACTGAATTGCAGTGGCGGCTGGTGCATTTTTCTCCAGGGGGGGCTATACCAAAAATCAAACAAACATGTACTAAGGTATCATCAGTGTATTTAAATAAATGAAAAGGCCTTTATTTGTATTTGCTGAGCTGAATGAACATTTGTTGTAATGAAACGTGCTTAAGGTAAGTTAAGGTACTTCAATTAGTGCAAATTCTTTATAATAATTATCTTTTATACTACAATATGTAATGGTGAAAGACTAAAGTAACCGAAAAGTGCCTCGATAAGTGCAACAGAAATCTGACAACACAGAACCCTGAGACAATGGCAGAAAATTATGAACACAGTAAGACCTAATAGGAAATAACATTTAAGAAAATAAATTAATATGGTATTACATTTGAAATACCCAGTGCCATCAAAACGCTGAGTGAACTGGCTCAAAGCCATATGACTTTGCGTTGTGGCTTAAACTTTTTGCACATACATTTTGCCCTTCTCTCCTTGAGAGATGCACATTTCTCAATGACTCTATGGCACCACAGAACTTGACACAGTTTATTATTTTAGACAGGATGTGCCTGTTTTTGTCAACCTCTTCATTATGCTTACAGATCCCTATCCTGTAGCCTTCATCAAGCTGAGCAGCTATGTTTACTTTCCCAAACATTTGCTTTTGATTTTTCTGATATGTGGTTTAAATCATTCAAACCTGTCTGAATCCATGCTGGGTCTGAGACCTGTCGTTTGAAAAAGGATGCAGGGAAAGCAAAATAAAGCATTGGTGTCACTACATACAGTTAGCCAAGCCTTCCTACTAAACCAGCTCCTTGAAAACGACCGAGTATATTGTCTCATTCTGGCGCATTTTATGTCAGTTGTACCACGAGCCCCTCGCTCTCTGCTGCCAACCAGTGGTTGGTGGTGTGTAAATCAGCAGCATTCAGATAAATGCTGTTTGTACATGTGCAGTTCGTTGGTGGGGCGCCCCACCAAGCTCCTATCTCTTGTATTGAGAGGAGCGAACTGCGCATGTACAACTTATAACGAGAGTCAATGGGCAAAGATTTTTGCGCCCCAGGCCGGAAATACGTGACCTCGCAGTAACTTTAGACAACGTAGAACAATTTTAATCTACATTTTATTGCAGATTATACATTCTACTCACTAACTATATAATATTTACGTCGCTCATTTAAAAAAAAAGAAAGTAATTTTTAAAGTCTTATTCAATGAAGTCTAGGATGTGGGGAGTGGTGGGGCGGCGCCCTAGCGCCCTCTATTGGCCAGCCGCCACTGCTGAATTGCATGGTTTGTAACAGTATTCGCAGAGATGCTTTGCCCCGAAAAATCGTGTCTTATTCACAATAAGGTGGTAGTGTTCATCGTGTAGATACAACCATATAGTGTCTGGGTGGGGCGTGTCGCTCGTTTGATACAACTCCAGCTTTTTGCTTGATTGGACGTGGTGGAATATTAGAATTTTCACATTCAGATGCCTCTCGAATCTAGAGACATCAGAAAAGCCAATCTTTCGCTCAGGTGTATACCCCAACTCTCTGTGCATTTACTCTGCATAAGCCATCTCCTCACGGGCATTTGTACTAGGCACAAACCCTAACTCTTCGTACATTATTTCTGTAATGATATCCTTCGCTTGTATCGCACGCATTGAGCTTAGATGGTGGGCAATACACGTGGAGAAGCACAGATTGTTACATATGTTTTGAGGGGTGTAAAGACAAGGTCTTTTCTTACGTATTATCTCATCATAAGGTATGGCCCCTAATTTCAAACGATATCCTCCACCACTTTTGTTCTGGACGACTGTAACGACAAATTCTAATTCGTCATCTGTCATGGATGTGGCATTACTCTGCATCACCTGTGCTATCTGCTCTAAAAACAAGTCTGCATTATAGTCATCGTCAGATTTTAAAACTGTTTGAACTTCGCTAGCGAGAGAGGGACCACGCAACACTACATTTAACAGACTGCCTGCAGGAGGATTCTCTGTACAATGCGTTATCACATCCGTTAGCGTGTGTCTCATCAGATTTGGAACTTCTTCTAAATTATCAAGAGATATGCTTCTCAAATCTATCGGCTGTCTAACTTCCACAGCATTAAACCGTGGGATATTTCGTGTTTGAAAAGGTCCACTCCCTCCTGTCATCTCTTGAGCCACAGTCGGTGTTTGGCCGGATAAGCTATTATGCTCAAAAACATGTCCTGACTGATTCGGGGTGTGTACTGTACAATAGTCCATGCTCTCAGCTGATAACTGCTCATCGTCCTCCTCCTCCTCATCATCAAAATCAAGCCCTGTTCCATGTTCTTTGCTGTAAAGGTTGGGTGTATCAAACATCTCACTATACTTTTTAGTCCGATACTGCACCAACTTTATCAACAAGCTACATTGTGTGGCTGTGTCTAATTCATCAAAGTCTTGCGGCAAGTCATCATCTACACTGCCATCCTCAAACCGGTTTCTAGCCTGAAGACCACAGTCTTGCTCCTCGCCATCATCATCATCATTAGTGGATAAGTCATACTGGCTTCTCTCTGCATTTCTACGACCGTTCACTGATTTGTACGATCTTTTCATGATTTACAACAGCAAAAAAAAACATTTGCAATTAAAGTACTCTCCAACAAAACATAAACCCATAAAAGCACTGATGACACACTGTTGGTATATGCACTACTAAAATCTCCTAATTTGTCGAAGATGTCATGGCCCCAGCCCCGGCTCCGGGGTTTCCCCATGTCTTCACCTCCCCTGTCTGTCACTGTCTGTCTATGTGGGTGTGGTTCCGTCTCCCGGCCCTGCCTCTCCTCCACACCTGTCACCTATCAAGCCATCAGCCCAGCAGTATTTAAACCCCGGCTCCTCAACCACTCGTCGCCAGATTGTTCCGCCTTATTCGTGGTATTCGCATTCTCGGCCGCTCAAGATCCTTATCTGAGTTTATTCTCCTGTGTGCCTTCGGCTGTGCTAACCCAACTCTCTTGTCTCCTAAGATTCCCTGTGTGTTCGACCCCTTGTGTCTCCTCGCTGTATCCACCAGCCTGCCTGTCTCCCCTGCTCCAGCCACACCTGCCTGCTCCAGCTTCACCCCGCGTCCCTCGCTCCTGCCTTACCAACCCGGATCATCCCCGTCCAGCCCAGTCCCTGCACCCCCCACCTTCCCACACCTGCTTCCTCATTAAAACACCTTTTTCCCTACTCCGTTATCCGGGTCTGCATTTCTGGGTCCAAGTAACTGCTATCGCTGACAGAAGAGCTCTTATCTCAGAAAGAAGCTCTGTGTGTGATGCGTGTATCAGCGAGTTTTGTCTCTTAATGGCTTGTTCTATGCTATCAAATTTTCGGGAAAACTCGTTGAGCTGTCTCATAAAATCATCATTATTTTTTAAAATAGATTTGGCTAATGCCTCTATGCTACAGGTCATGGATTTGACCAACACAACGACATCTCGATCGCTCACCCTTGCAGATGACGACGGTGTCGGTATGGCGATGTTTTCCGGGTCTTGGACGGAATTTTCTACGCTGCATGTCTGTCAGAGCGATCCCAGCGTGCAATGTCTTCATCAGTCCAGCTGTCCGACTGGAGATTTAAAACTATCCCCGCGGATGCGCTCGTCTCCTCCTCACCGCTTACTAAAAAAAAACAAGACACATTAGATGGTATAGTCCATTAGTCGGTGATTATTATAAAAGGGACAATATAGTTTTAAACATAGGATGTATCAGATGCTAATACTATACCGTTTTCAGATCTTGTGCGTTTTGCCTTTGGCTCCTGTGTCTCAGGTTCTCCCTCAACAGACGACTTTGAAACATTATTCACATATTGTTCAAGCTTGTTTAACGCCTCGCCTTGATGTTCAGTAAAAAAACAACAGAAAAAACACAATATGAGATTTGCCGTTTATTTTAAAAATATGCGCCCGAATGTAGAATAAAAACCTACTTTTGTTAGGGTGTTTATTTTCTTTGTCCGTACGTGTCTGACCGGTACCCACACGGGTATCAGAATTTCTGTTCCTGGTCCGATCTAATATATTTTGTGATTCTAGAGAGAAATAGATACAAAACATAGACAATCATGTATAGGTGCTACATAGTTTTAAAGACATAGTAATGCAACTCAATCTAATAAGACACCTGCATAGAATACAACGGCCTTACCGTGGCTTGTAGAGGCCTCTGTAAGATCCTCAATTGTGTTGCTTTTCCCCCCTAATCTTCACCAAATCAAAAAGAAAAACATTATCGTATTAGTTTTCATCCAACTATGGGTTAGCGTTTGAATAGAATATGACATAGTTAAATAGAATACTTACAGTGAACAAACATCTTGTATAGGTTAGGTCGATTCCGCAGCGTTGAAGCCTGTCTTGCGAAAAATGTGGCCGTGCAGCATCTATGCAACGTGGATACGCTACGACTGGTCAAAATACATCGGCTCCATGCGCCTTATATCCCCAAAGACGACTCTCACAATTCAGACTTGCGCACTATTCAAACTTAGCGCTCCAAAATGTCACGTGTGATCTGGGCAGTAAGCGTCGCGATTTGTTCAGGACAAATACACTTCATTTATCACTCAGAAATAGCTTCTCGTCAATAGGAGCATTAAATAATTTAAAATCATAACGTGACAGCTCCACCATCCCATGGACATCTCTCACTCAGTGTCAATAACTATCTGTGTGCGTCCTAAGGTATCATCAGGCACTCGCTCTGATGTCCGGCCGTATCGCCGGACCGTGTGTGTGTGTGTCTGTGTGTGTGCACATATGTGACAAAATCATTATAAAAACTCCAAAACCTTGTTTAATGTAGCTATCTTTTCACATTAGACCCTTATGTTGTCGGTTGCGTCTAGCTGAAATATAACCCTGCTCTATATATTAGTCTAATTTAGACGTCCTAATGTTTAAAACACACATTATAATTATCACGTCTTTATAACATGGCCAAATAGCCTTCCTATACCCAATACATATATCAACAGCGATATAAAGGTTGATAATCATAGGGACAATTTCATTATTTAGTAAAGAACAAATCAGGGTTAAACACCCAAAGAACCGCCTTTACCATAGATCAATAAACAAATACAGACCATAGTGCCCATTGTGACACTGGTCAGTTCAGGATTATAAAGCAAATACACTTTCCCATAGCACTCCAGGGGGCTGTTCCACAAAGCAGGCTTAGAAAAGCGGCGATTAACCTCGCAAGCCTGGTTTGAATTAACCTAACAAATCAATCGGGGCTAAAGCGGTTCCACAAAGCCCAAGTCAAGCTACCGTGATCGGGCTAAACCGAGCCAGGCTCAAGCAATCCAGATAATTGCGCGTGCACATTTATACACAGTTTATTTAATCAGCCCGAGAGGTCGATCATGGATCTGATCGATTCATCATGGCGAAAAATGACGGTAAAGACAGAGCCGCAATGTTCACGGCCACTGAACAGCGACTTTTAGTGGAGGTCTATGGAGAATTCAGCCATATTACAATGAAAAGGGAAATACGATTGCCATAAATAAAGGGAGAGAGAAAGATTGGCAACGAATTGCTGCTAGATTGAATGCGTCAGTAATTGTTGAATTAAAAACGAACAAATTGTATAGACCTTATTAAATATCATGTGTTCCAACAATATTAAAGAACTGAAAAGCTGTGCTAAAAATATTATAAATGAAACCATGCCATATATGAAACCTCAAGACTGTAAATGTACTATCTATCGCCATAAATGATGTAGTAAAGGCTGTACGTAAGGTTTCATCTTACTACATTACAATCATCGTACTGTACTAGACCCTATACGGGGATCAAACTCACAACCTTAAGACTGAGAGTCTCATGCTCTACTGACTGAGCTGTTCAGGCTGGTTCTTACTTCTATTATATTTTTATGAAATCGGTTGTTTCCATCCTGGAAATTGATTGGTTGAAAGCGTGTTCTACAGTGACTGTAAATCCCATACAGAAACAGTGAATGCGTCTCCTAGCAACCGTGGAAACATCTTGACATATATTCAAGGTACTTTATTATTTCAATGAATTTGTTAAATAAAAATAATTTAGAAAATAAAATAATATTGTTTCATCAAATAATTATTTCTGTAAGTTGTAACCGTTTTCTAAAAGCAATACGGCACTTGAGGTCTCGCTGGACACTCATGGTTAAATGGGGTTGCCTAGCAACGCTCTGAACCGTGACTGTATCCCCGATACAGCCTACATCATTTTATATTTTTTATTTTCTATTAACGTTACATTTTATGTCTGATAGTGTAGGGTCTAGGGTAATAGTGTTGAACATTAGGATGGCGGAACCTTGTTTGAAAATCATTGCGTTTCAGTCGGATCAGTGTTACGGGAGTACCGATTAAGCTTCAACTGTTGTTTAGCCTGATATCTAGCCTGCCCCGAGGCAGGCTAGTTTCGAAGCATAAGTTGCCACAGCAACTTAGCTTGAACTATGCTGAGCTTGCTTTGTGGAACCGAATAAACCTGAAAATGAGCCAGACTAAGCGAAATAAGCCTGGATAAGTGGTAAGCTCACTTTGTGGAACACCCCTCTGGTGTCACACAGCTCCCCAATGACCCACGTTTGACACTGGTCAGTTAATGATCATAAAACTAAAACAGTCCATAGTGCCCATTGTGACACTGGTCAGTTCAGGATTATAAAACAAATACAGTCCATAGTGCTCACGTTTGACACTGGTCAGTTAATGATCATAAAACAAATACAGTCCATAGTGCCCATTGTGACACACAGCTCCCCAATGACCCACATTTGACACTTCACTTAAAGTTAATGAGGATCATCATTAGGATCATTAAATAATTAAAAGGTCACAACATGACACATCACACAGGTCATCATTCAAAAACTGTCAAATTACTGACAGGCTGTCAATCAAAAGGAGGTCAATAGGTCATCAATCAAAACTGTCAAATATTGACAGGTCATCAATCAAAAGGGGGTCATCAATCAAATTTTGACATAAGGCGGGTCATATTAACTACTACTAACCATTTTCTTCTATTTGTAACCCTTCAGTTGCTTCCGTGTTTCTGTCATTTCAGCTGCCTAAACCGTACCAGATTGACGCACCACCTCCTCAAATCTATGCTCATGCTCATTTCTCATGCTGTTAATAAATGTTTATAATTGTAAACCTAGCCTCTTGTGATTGAATTGTTATTATTTTCTTATTTCTTATAATGTCCTTTCATATATTTTAGTGTGAATTTTTCTATTTTATACTGTATTCTTGACCTTTGCCTGTTATTGTTTTTATTCTTCTTATTCTTTTTATTCTTCTCTTGCTGTTTATTGTTATGCACCAAGTCAAATTCCTTGTATGTGAAAACATATTTGGCAATAAAACTGTTTCTGATTCTGTGGAAGAATTTGTGTATCATGTGTTGATTTTGTATCCTTAGTGTAGCGTTTAGGAGCTTTTACGTGTAGAGTGATTTAGGTGTGCATGTGTGAGAGTGTTTTGCGTTCTGGTCCAGAAGTTTGTACATGACACTAGGCACTGACTTAGGGCCTGGTGGGCCCTAAGTCAGGATTCGTATAAACCATACTAGAAGGCCGGTCCCATGAGGGGCACCGGAGAGCCCTTGCCCAGGACACTTTGACACAGCACACATTGTTCAGACTAAACTATTAGAACGACCTTGCAGATGTGTAGAAGCTACCCCCCTTGTTTAGAAGATACCCCCCTTGTTTTTCTTAGTTTAGCTTTATAATCTCTGTTCAGAGGCTTCTCTGGCAGAGATCTGCATACCATACCATGTGTGTGTATCTCTCCTGAGCTCAGTATTGTGTGTGAATAAATGTACTCAAGTAATTCATGACTCAAAGACTTTTTGTCTAGATCTGAATTTATTCAACAAACTGGCGTCACGAACAGGATCTCAATACAGACTACTAACGGGGTGAGTACATAATTGTTATTATGACTTCCCACGTGAGTGTGTCTTGACGAGATCCAAAATGAACAAATTTGATAAATTCATTTTTAACAGAAACCAAATCAAAATGCATTTCTGAGTGATAATCAGTGTCTGAGGCGTTACTGTGTCATACAAACTGCCTCTAAGGGTACGCGGCTCGGAACGTAAGTGTCATACACGCTACCTGGCTGATATCACAATGAAAGCATTCCAAAATAAAACTTAGGACGGAGAGCGGTGCATTGGTTAAGACCTGACCCGAGTTGAAATAATACTTTGTGACCGTCGGGCAGTTTGTGAGTAAAACCAATAGTGATTGGTGAATACTGTGCAATCTGATCTAAAAAGGGTAGCTACCGAGAAAACGTTTAGGAGAAGTTCTAAAAACAATTAAGCACTATATGATAGTAGTGTAAGTGTGGTGTGACCACACGCCCAGTGTCACCGCTGGAAGTCAAAATCCTAAATTGTCATGTATTGAGCACATTTGTTTAAGTGAAATTGTCTGAAATGTTGTTTGCATGTTGCATGAGTGTCTAAACTAACTTGAAGGTAAGTGAAAAGTAGTGAGAGTCTTTTTCAGAGCCTGACTGATCCCTCCAGATAGCAGACACCTCTCCGTAAGAGGAAAGTGAGTTGCGGAGACGAGGGTCAGAGCCTGACCGCTCCCTGCAGACAGCGGAGGCCAAAGGAGTGAAAGATAAGACGCACTTTTAAGACTACCGCAGCAGCGCTAAGGTAAGGAGTTGTTTTTCCTTTTCCTAAGTGTAAGTGTAAGCCACCGCAAAATGGGCAGCGCATTGTCAAAGACTCAACCTGGGGACCAGAAACCTCCAATTACATGTAGTAAGGCCATGAGCGGCAGAATCCGAGAATTACAAAAATGCTTTGACAAAGCCATTGTGCCTGCCGGCTCTGCCGCCGAAATAATAATGAAAGAAAAAGATCCCATTTTTGCAGTGCCATTTACACATGATATGTATAACTGGACTGAAGGGAAGTGGTCAATTTGCCCCAAAGAAAATTCTGACAGACAACATTGAGGGTGGTCAGGGAAATCCGAAATGGCATTATGATTACATGAAGACATGTTTGGAAGTATGGCGAGCTATCGCAAAACGACACCCGCCCCCAAAACAACACAATAAATCCCCAAATCCGGGAGATGAATTGGAAGCTAAAACCCCTGAAACCACCCAACCTCCAAAAGGCAAAACATTAGATGCATCACGAAACTGGTCCCCTGAGGTGCCTATGGCGATAGAAAGAATCGCCTACAACTGCTCATTCTGTACAATACCCCAAGTCACTGCAGCTGTAGGCCTGACAGATAAGGCCGTGGCCTGTTTGGCGTTGGATGACCTTGCCTCTGTGTCCTCACAGGCCCGAGCACTGCTATATGCTTGGGCTAAAAAACAATCTTTTTTAAAGGTTCCCAAACTATGTGAAATGCTGCGAGTGGGGGTTTAAAAAATGAAGTGGTTGTTTAAAACACAAGGGGATGAAAATGATGGGGGGGTAAGAATGTTTCCCCAAAAAAGAGGTAAACAACCCCAAAAAAAAAAAAGTAGAAAAATTGTACCCCCCTTGCCTGAAGTGAGGGGTAAACACGGGCCATGAGTTGCATAAGACGCAGCAAAACAATCGGGCGTCCAAGGGGCCAAAAAGAGTCAGAAGTCACAACAGTTGAGGCAAGGGGGAGGATCGGAGGGGAAAGGGGGTTTTGGTGGACGAGAGCAAAGATGAGAGAAAAGACCCCCCGGTTTCGGAGGAGGGTCAGAGGGAGAGGATCGCCCCCCCCCATTGAAAGGAAAGGCATCTCACATGTGACAGATTTAAGAAAAAAAAGGAAAAGGAGGAAAAAAAAACTATGATGGACTAGGCCAAAGAAAGAGACTAACCCTGGACCCAGCTAAAGCTAGCAAATTTTGACTGATGCCCACCCCCCATTGCGCAGACCGTAGTTTCACATTGGCTTACCAAACTTCCCCATATATGAGTTCTTCCCAAAGAATTTTGTTGCTATTAAAAATTTTTATGGCCCACATGGCGGGGTTATAAGGACTTTTTTAAACTTCCAACTGGGTGTGAAGGGAGCTGGGCTCCAATTTTACTGGGACCTAAATGTAGTAGGGAATGGAAAATGGTGCTTGTAAAAGAGCTTTAAGCAATAGTGAAAGGAGGTTAGGGATTTCAGTAAAGTAACAAAACGTTGCAAAAAAAAGACAAAACCCCGTCAGATTTTCATCAACAGGTTTGCTGTTGGGACACTAATGCAGGAGTGCCCTTGCAGAGGTCCATTAGCAGTCAAAAAGCCCTCATAAAATAACATCCTGCCTAAATCCCCACCGCAGTCAGAAACCACGCAGGGGGGGGGGAAGGATTTCAGAATAACACAACATTGATCAATTTGGACCGACAGGGCGCTTTCAAGTTCGAAAACATGCTTTAAATATAGCGAAAAACTGAAGGGCAAAAGATAACAATATCGTAATCGGGATCGAGATAGACCCAATGATAAGTCCCCATTATTGCAAAAAAAGAGGACATTGGGCCGGGGCTTTGTGAAATAAAGAAACCCCCAGGAATGACAAAGGGAACAACAATAGACAACGGAGTGGAGGGATATGTTGTATGTATAGCGGGAAAAGGAAAAAATATGTAGTCGAAGCAGTCCCACATTGTCATCAACCCAAACAGATGATAAATCTTAAGGCAAAGTAGAAAAACCGTCTGAGGTGGGGGAATGAACGCAGCACATTTTTATAATGTTGAAAAAACCCCCGTTTTCCCTTTTATTGGGTAGGGATGCTTTATGTAAATTGAATGCTGTGATTTATTGACCCCAGTGGGTGTTTAGGGATTCCAGGGGAAATTTTTTCAGGTGTAGTTGCTAATCCGGGGCTTTCTTTATTCTGGTCTGAGTTTTTTTCAAAAGCAAAATCATCGAATGTCCACTCACCGGCCTTCCCACTAAGCTGTTATAAATGTTCATTGCATTGCACTGCATATATGGCACCGTCCCTGCTCATCTCATCATATGCGAATTGGCTGATCCACATTGACACAAGCGAACCCCCTTAAAGCTCTCCGTTACAATCTTCATAGGCGCTGAAAGGATGTGCAGCTCTATTTCCCACTGTTACAGAACAACTTGACTTTTTCAAGTCCCCAATTTACTTGTGTCATTGGCTGTTCCCTTGGCTAAAACCCTCAAATTTGGTCCTAGTGTGTTGCTTCTCAGTTGACCTATTCGGGAAATGTCGACCCCTTGTGGGACCCTTTGGGTTACTACCGGCGATGTTTCAAATTAACCCTTCCCACCCCACCCCCCTTCAAACCTCCCTTTCCCTTCCCGTCCCCCTTCCCCCCTTCCCCATTTTCACCCCTCTGGCTTTATCAAAGGGTTTCCCCCCAAAATTTTGGCGCTTTATAAAAATCATGTAGGTTTTTGTTGCCCAGCACCGCCCCACGTTTTTGACATTAAAAAGTCGTAGTGCTTCCATGATCGGCAATTTCATTTCTGCCGCTGCTATTTCAGGGATCAACCTGTCTTGAGTCATTTCTAAAAAAAGGAGTTTGGGTTTAAACCAACATCCCTTTCAACACTCCTATTCTCCGATCCCTAAACCCGGTCGTGCAGATGATGGCGCTTTGTTCAGGATCTGAGGCAGTGAATGAATTGTGGTCCCTTGACCCCCCTTGTGGCAGTACCCAAATTTTTTTTGGGGTAGTTTACTGCAGATTCCACGCATTACCAGTTGTTGATCTGTGTGCTGCTTTTTTTTCCCTCCCCGGATGAAGACAGTAGATACTCTTTGCCCTTCACATACAAGGGAAGAGTACACCCGGAACCCTACCCCCAAGGCTAACAGAGAGCCCTACAGTCTATTTATCCCCGTTAAGCGTGATTTGGATGCATTGATCTCCCAGGCGGAAGCACTTGCTGCAATGCTGATGATCTGTGATTGCTCCACCCCCAAAGGGTTTCCTTGAGACTGACTCCATCGCTTGCTTAATCATCTTGCAGAGAAAGGGGAAAAAAGCCTCTTTGGCGAATTGCGTTTTTTTTCCCACGTTGCTTTCTTGGGATATGTCTTCCCCTGGGTCCCGACTACTCTCTCCAGACAGGTCAAAGGCTATCTGTCACGCCCCCCCCCACGCAACAGATGAATGTTTTTCTTTTTTGGGGAAGACCCAAATATGTAGACATTTGGATCTATGATACAAAACAATGGACCTGCCTACGTGATTGACCCTGGGAGATGCCCCCAAAAAACATTGTGTGGTCTCCTGAATGCATGAGCATTCAAACAGCTCAAACAGGCCCTTTCTATCAGACCTACATTGGGTTACCCGAAAAAAACCCAGCCGTTCCATTCTCGTGCCGAAACCAAAGGGTTTGTCAATTTTCCTCCTTGTCCAAAAAATGGTTCCAAAACAGGTGGTTGCCCATTTTTTTTTCAAAGCTCTCTCCGGTAGTTGTGGACTGTGGTGTGCGAGACCGGTTTTTCCCAAATCTCTCCCCCATGTGTTTGGGAGTGCCCCGGGACGGTCCTGCACATGTGGAAAAGGGGGAAACCCATTGATAAGGACACGTGGTTTGCCCCCGGAATCACAGCCACGAGAGTCGTTGTAAAAAAAATGTCTCATTTGCGCGCCAAAAAAACAAAGGCGAAATCCAACATGGGCCCCTTTCCCGTTTCCATCAGGTCCCTTTTTAAATATGCAAATGATTTTGTACATATGCCACCCTGCCAGGGTTCAAACACCTAGGTAAAGTAGATATGTTCTCCCAAATGGGTTTAAGCATTCCCACACGCAAAGAAGAATAAAAGTGGTTAAGTGCCTTCTAAAAAAAAGTGATTCAAATTTGGAAACCCACGGGAAATTAAAAGTGATAGAGGTACATCTTTCACTCAAAAGGTCACTCAGAGTATGTGTAAAGTCTTAGGGATAGCTTGGGAAAATGACGTGCCCTACCATCCCCAAAGTTAGGTCAGGTTTTAAAAGGATTTAATGGAAAGATCAAAAAAAAAAATAACCAAGACGTCCCAAAAGACAGGGCTGAAATGGCAGGGCTTTCCTTGGTGCTCTATGCAATCAGTGTCCCAAGCGAAAAGGGCTCAGCCCCCATGAGGTGTAATAGGAGACAAAGTCACAGGGGCCCGCCGCCCTTACCACACCAGGTACCTAATTTGGATAGTGAGCACCCCCACAGACTTGTACGGGTTTAGGCCACTTTAAAAACGAACCTCTCGAGTAGCCCAAAAGCCCACAGTTCCCAGTTCGACCCTCCCATGAGTTTAAACCCGGGATTTTGTGTTGACAAAATCACTAGAAAAGGTTTCTCTCTTCTCCTAGGTGGAAAGGCCATTCCCGGTGTTTGCTGAAAAAAGACTCAGTAAAGGTCGAAGGAAACCCCAAGGATCCCCACAAACCCGATGGACTAGCGCCCCCGAAAGGGGGGCGTCAACCCACTTAGGGTGTGAGGAGGCATCACCGAAGACTCATATATGTCTCCTTCTTCGTGATCGGGATAGCCCTCGTCATCTGGGCTGTGGAGGAAGGAGCAGTCCCCCGGCAGGACCTAAACAACAGCCGCTCCAACGAGCACACAAGCTCACTTACTGTCTCTGCACACACTTACACTGATAATTGCACACACACAGATGTCAGTGCCCAGCCAACGGCACCACCGCGGGACGAGATCAACGCCGCTGACGAGGACTCATCGCGGCATGTTCTACGCCGCCAACGAAGATACATCACATACATTACCATGTTTTGTCCTATTGACAGATGTAATAGAGAGGATTGCAAGGTAGTAGGCAGTCCTAAATGGATTTATGATCCCATAAACCCGGTAGGCATATGGGTGTGGTCATTAGTTAACCAGAGACGTGTACAATTTAAGGTTCGGAATGCTACTCATCAGGAGATTTCAATTAAAGAGCTCTATGCCACTGATCTGTTAGCTCCGAGTTACTGGTGTTTCACCAAATCACAGCTAGAGGCAAATCCTGACTGTAATGAGCATCCACCAGATTACTTTCCCTTAGGCACCGAAACGTGTAACTTCTTTAATGCGAAAGATTCCCCAATTGTTGCCAACTATGCCACCTGCACCTCATCGCCCTAAATCAAGTACTATACTCCGTGTGCAGCGATCAACTCATGGCGCGGGTAATTTGGCCTTACAAATAATGTATGACTACGCGCAGAATCAAAAGCTAAACTCATGCTGGGTTTGCCAGCATATGCCACCATCCACTCATGCACCTATGGTGAAGCCAATTCCGTTCACCTACGCTGATTGGCAACAACTAAATTGGAGTGGACTAGTGTCAACTATTCCCGCTACAGATGCAGACTGTTACACCCCCACCTCTGTTATTTACGACCAGATTGAACCGCGACGACACAGTGACGTATGTGATAACTCAACTAAAGAGAAATTACTTGCTTGCAGGCGTAAATGCCACATCTCTTTTACATTTAACCTATTTTCGCCAGTTCATGGAGACTGGCCTAATGTATCGTGATCAAATGACTAACTCAAACGAACTGTTCATCTGAGGCACATCTCCATGACACCTCCATCGTCTGTGTTCCATCTCCGTACGCTCACAACTCTTAGAGTCAGCGCGTTAGTATCAGTGACCCTGTGGGCTCGAGATGCGTTTGGTGTCGCATAGCATAAATATGCACAATTACTCTGCCCCAATTGTACGTGCCTCTACCCGTGCGTGCAACTGTTCTCTGTCGTGGCCCCCAATTCACGTGTATGAAATGTACAATGTGCCGAATTGTTTACAACATTCCGATACCACAGGCGTAAATCTCGGACAAAGTAACTGCACTTCGGTTCTCACATTTAACTTTACCAGCGCGTCTCCCCTCCCTGAACAAGTCTATTTTGTTTGCGGCCGGCAAGCCTATAGTTGCGTACCGAAACAAACTTATGGCACATGCTATCTAGCCTATTTGGCTCCCTTGGTCCGACCAGCTACCTCAACTGAAATTGCTGCTTTGTATACTCCCTTACACCGCGGAAAAAGAACTCTATCCACTTTCCAGAGGGTGGTCGGTGTGCTAATCCCGGGGTATGGGGTGTATTCCTCCAATGCTGAAATCACAGCCCTTTCGGATGTTTTGGAAAAATACATGAATGTTTCAACCGTCACGATAACTGCTATGTCCACTGAACTGTCTGAAATCCGTACTATGACACTCCAAAATAGGATGGCTCTTGACATACTCCTCTCAGGGTGGTACTTGTAAAGTTATAGGCATTGAATGTTGCACCTACATCTCGGACTCAACTTCCCATGTTGCAGACCTGGCCCATGAGACCGTGGAAGGTATCAAACAGCTGCATGAGGAGCATGGGTTTGATCCCTTTTCCGGACTGTCTGGCCTGTTTGGTACCTGGGGAGCATCCTTTGCGAAATTTATGGTAGGACTAGTCACTGTGGTAGTGGTTTTCCTCTTAGTTTGCGTGTGCACATCAGCGTTGATTAAATCTTGCGTCACTAAAGCGACAGACAATCTCGCTATGTATCCTTAGTGTAGTGTTTAGGAGCTTTTAGGTGTAGAGTGATTTAGGTGTGCATGTGTGAGAGTGTTTTGCGTTCTGGTCCAGAAGTTGGTCCAGAAGTTCGTACATGACACTAGGCACTGACTTAGGGCCTGGTGGGCCATAAATCAGAATTCATATAAACCATACTAGAGAGCCCTTGCCCAGGACACTTTGACACAGCACACATTGTTCAGACTAAACTATTAGAACGACCTTGCAGATGTGTAGAAGCTACCCCCCTTGTTTTTCTTAGCTTAGCTTTATAATATCTGTTCAGAGGCTTCTCTGGCAGAGATCTGCATACCATACCATGTGTGTGTATCTCTCCTGAGCTCAGTATTGTGTGTGAATAAATGTACTCAAGTAATTCATGACTCAAAGACTTTTTGTCTAGATCTGAATTTATTCAACACTGATTCTGAGTGGAAATGGTCTGATTACCCAGAAATTTCATGAGCTGTTTGACAATGCGTAGTGACTGGCTAACAATTGCATTTCCTTTAACACCATTACTAAGTAACGGTAACGATGAGCAGAGTAAACCTGGAAGATGGCACCGTGGATGACGGTGTGTTGGTGCACATTGTTTTGTCTTGTTTTGTTTGTAAATACAGTGTTTTGTTTTAGTACACCAAGCTCTTTTACTAGAGAAGAGCTCATGAACATCAGGGATTCAACCCCTGATGATTTATTTCCAACTTTCCTCGCCCCATCCGTTGAATTATTGGAAATTCTGGTCAAATGTGCGCTCACCTTTGTCCCCGCAGTGAAATAGTGATGGCCGATTCGCGAACGAATCGTTCAAAAGAACCAAATCAGTTAAGTGAGTGAGCTGATTCGACTCGCACACGCGACTGAATTGATTCAGCAGCGGTTATAGCGGCGCCAGAAAAAAATTTTTTTTTTTTAAATCACCAGTTAATTTATCAAACAACATCTTAAACATTACAAAAACTGTTGTCAATGTAATAGATCGCTACATTATTACATTGGCCTTTTTCATAATCCAATATGGCTCCTTGATCCGGCGGGTAAACGGAAGTAGTCTCTCTCGTTCATCGGACGAGAACCGCTGATCCGACTGAGCGGCTCGCGAACGAGTCGAGAGAGACTGAGCGGCTCGCGGACGAGAGGGCAGATGAATGAGAGAGACTGAGCGGCTCGCGAACGAGTCGAGAGAGCAGATGAACGAGAGAGACTGAGCGGCTGGCGAACGAGTCGAGAGAGTGTCGGAGGAAGAAGTCCAAGTCTCAGGCCAGTGATGATGACCGGACCCCCACGCCAACACTTAATACTTCTTCACGATTCTGTAGATGCTGTAGTTACTGGAGTCTCAAACAGGTTCAAAGAAGTCACTGGAGATGATCAGAGTTCGTTGCAATAGAGCTTTATTCCATAACAGAGACAAAACCCGAGTTGGTCCCGGAACCAGACTGACGTACAACTGTCTGTGCATGATCTTATAAACCCTAAAAACTGGGTGGAGAATATTGATTCTACGCCCATTTTTCATTAATTTTAGCTTTGTCAGCAAGAAAATAATGGTGTCTAAACGCCAAATTTGGTCCTATGGGGGGGTCTTTTGTGGGCATGTAGGCGGTCTCGTTTTCCCGTTTTACACCATTACGTAACCGTTAACTTGGAGTCTTGGGGACTTTCCCATTTCACCATTACGTTATGGCCACCTGGACTTCTCCTGTCTGCGCATGCCCCGCCTGGGTTTTTTTAAGGCCTCTGCCGCCTGACCTTGGACACCCTTAGTGCAAAAGGGCCTCAGACTGTATTTTTTTTAAACTTTATGATTACTGTAGGGAAACCGTTAGACTATGTTTTTGAAGCTTTATTGAAACTTTATGATTATTTTATGATCTTTTAGGTTACATGCTTAATCAAACATATTCTATATTTATGTAGATTTATCATAACACACACACACTCTGGATTATATTGCTTATTATAAAGCATATCATTGCTTAGTACAAAGTATATTATTCACAACATTTACCCCCCTTTGGGACTTACTAAAGTCCCACTACAATGCTGCTCATCAGGTTCAAACATGTTTCTCTAACATGCACAGAATACACATACCAAACATGGCTCCTGGGAATCCAACACAAAGAGACAAACATAAAATGAGCAAATTCAGGAAAACAAATTACTGAATCAAGAGCTTAAGCTCATACTCATCACAATATAAATGGTCTTAACCAATCAAAAATAGTGTATAGATTATATTATCACTCTGTGAGATTATATTAACAAACAATTTTTCAGTGTAAGCCACTCCAGTGTAGACTACTTGATTTGTGCGGATATTATAATCAGCAATTTTGTTCAAACAGTATAATGTCAAACAATTTATCATCAATCTATGGCACATCTATGTTAACTATAGGTGTTAAGAAACCTATACTTCTAAAAATAAGTCGTCATGTAGTCGTCGTCCGTCATCTTCATCAGTCGTCTTCAACACAGACACTTTGCGTGTCGTAGAGAGGATACTAGAACCTCGTCGTTCATGTTAGTATGGGTATCTTCCAAGTCAGTTTCAGTCCATATGTGAGTTGGCATCTAGGCTCGATCAGAATCCGACGCACCGACGTCCAGGGTCAGTACATCAGACTCTGACCAAACCACGACACCAATGTGGTGTAAGGGCAAGGTGGCTTGGGGCGGGACAACCTAGGGGTAGGATTTTTGCTTAGGGGTAGTGTGGCTTAGGGGTAATGTACGTTTCCCTTAGGGGTAACGTATGTTCCAGTGCCACGCAGCCGTCGGTATCCGCCGATAACATCATCATTCGCAGCCACGCGACCGGCCAGGAGATCCCTTTCTTTGATCAACTTTTCCACTTGGCCCACGCGACGGGCCCGGGTTTTCCTTTTCTTTGGCCAGGAGACCCTTTTTCCCTTTGACCAAATCCTTTTTTTTGGCCCCCAGGAGATCCTTTTCTTCACCCAAAATTATTCATTGGTTTTCCCCAAACCCGAAAGGGGGTTGTCATTGCCCCGTATCAATCTTTCTGGTTTTCCAAAACCCTCCTCCCGGGGTTTTCCCAAACACCTGCATCGATATCGCTGCCCTTTCCCAGGTCACCATCCGGGGCCTCTAACTCACGTACCCGGGATTTCAAACGTTCCCCTTAAACCTAAGCCTATTGCTTTGGGGTTCCGTTGGTTTGACCCTTTTCCCCATTCTGGTTTTTTTTTCAGAACCGAGTGTGGGGGAAGGTGGTGGGTGCTCTTTCGTGTTTTAAAACCCCCAACCACGTGAGATCACCCAAATTTGGGGGGGGCCCCCCCCCCCGCTCCCCGGGAAAACAAGCTTTGAAAACCTGACTGGGGCCCTTTGCCCAACCCTTTTGCCCCGCTCCCGTAGCCGGGTACGCTAGCAACTTCAGTTTTCAGGCTTAGGCTTTCCCAAACCGTCGGGAAAGTCTTTTGGTTTTTGACCGCCCTGGGGTTTGGCCCTTTTGGGAGTCGATGTTTTCTGGTTAGGGTTTTGACTTTTCCCCCTTTGCAGAAAATTGCTAATATTGGGGAGCCTGGGGAGGGGGTGGAGGTGTGTCCCGTATTTTTCTTCGTGGGTTTTGTATCCTGCACATCTAGGGGGGGAAATTGGGGGTGGTTTTCCTTGGGCCTGTGTCGTCGGCTTTTGGCGTCTCCCTTTCCCTGGCTCCCTTTGCCCGGGTTTGCTTTTTCCCAAAACCCCTTTTTCCCTGTTGGTCCCAAACTGGCCCCCGATTGGGGGTTGATTAAACGGCGGGGAATCCCTGTAACCCCCTCCGGGAAAAAAAACCCTACGGCGGGTTTCATTGGGCGGGCCCCCAAAAAAGGGGCTTTGGAAAACCAAATTTTGGGGCCCATCCCTTGAGGTTTTGAACAAAACCCCTATTCGGGTAAAAATTTCGGGCCCCCTCATTTCCGGGGCCTTCTGCCATATTTATCATCAAAATAAAAAAAAGGTTTTAGTTCTTTTCACTCTGGGAAACCCTTTTGGCAAAATTCATAAAATTTGGGAGCTTTGTCACCCCAAAAGTAAAAAACTGAATCTGTCTTTTAAAAAGACTGAAAAACTATATTTACATCTGTTTAAAATTTCGTCCTACACCTTTTTTCCCCAATTCTCACTAATGGGGAAATGGGGGGCAAAATATCAGTCTTTTCCCTATTTTTAGGGTGACACTTTCTATTCTAGTTTTTTTTAAAAAAGGGGCATGAAAAGTTTTTCTCGGTCCAATTTTTACCAAACCCATAAGTATAGAGTATTGAACAACACTTTTGTTTCCAATCGTGGGCCCTGCCCAATGTATTTTCTCTTTTTTTCCAGCGGTCCTGTGCATTTTTTTTCTTTGCAATGATGGGTTTGGTGTTAAAGCGGGTGGATACCCCCCCGACTGCACTGAATGTAATGAAAAATTTCAAAAATTTTTAGAAGAAAGCAGCTAAATGGGACCATATACAGGAGATCTAAAAAGGTTGAAGTTCTTTTTTAAAAAACCCTTTTACAGCTGTTTCTTTATGTTTTCGTCTTTTCTTTCTTTTTTGTTTTTTTTTGCGACGTTCTTCTTTAAATCGGTTTGTTTTCCCTTTTTTACTCAACCGGGCCTTTTCCGTGAAACCAAATTGGGGAAATGTAAAATGTCATCTACAGGTTCGGGTTTAAACATTTTTCGGGGTTTTTTTGGGTGTCATCTCTTTTCCCCAATGTTTTATGTCCGGGTAAAACCCACTAAAAGGAAAACTGCCCGGTTTTATCAGTAGATCATTTTCCCTGATATCTCGGATTTTTGGGAAAAACACACAACAAAAAAACGCCCATGGCCATAAACCCAAAGCGAGCCCATTTCCACCTGCGGGATCCTTCTCCGATATTTTTATTGAAGAATTTCCCATAGGGCCTGTCCCGGGTTTTCCCCAAATTTGGGAATTTTTTCCCATTTTTTCATCCTTATGTTTTTAGCTTCCCCAATATCTTTGTGGGGTTTCCCTTTTTTTCCCCTGTGTCATTGGTTTTACATTTTAAAAACACTCATCCCCGGGATAGGGCTGCACACCCCCTGATCTTTGCTAGCGGGGTGTCTATAAAAAACCTGTTTTGAAAGTGTCAATTTCTTTGGAGGTTTTGGTGTAGTGTTATGTTCTGTCCCTAGTGCTGATAAAGTCCAATTAATAAACCTCGGCTATTGTACCCAAAAAATTAACCCTTTCTGGGGGTTGGGGTGCTATGTATTGTGCATTTGAATTGCCCATAAGGGGGACCACTCCCACCCCCGGGTCCAAGATGTTTCCAATCCTCCCCCCTAGGGCCTTGGGGTCTATGGGCACCCCAATGGGGTTTCCGGGGTTCCAAGTAAATTTTTAACTTGTGCATCCCCGGGCCCCTTTTCACTATGGGTGCTTCTCTTTGACTCTATTCTTTAAATGGGGGGGGTGCCAAAGGAAACCCGTCTTTTTCCCTTTTGCATAACTGGCGCCCCCAAATCCCGCCCAAAATTTGAGGGTAAACCTTTTTTTACTTTTTTCTTTTAATCGCAAACCAAAAACACATCTCCCAAAGGGCTCTGGGCCTTTTTGTAATCGGGGATACGATATCCCTTTGGAAAGTGGCCTCTTGTTTGATAAACAAGAAACTACCATCTAATGCTATCTGAGGGCACTGAAATTCTGTTTTGTCAGTTGTTTTTAACAGACTTTTACTTTTGGGGTTTTTTTTTTTTGGTTGGAAAATTTCCCCCCAAATGTTTTAACATCGTACTCGAGGATCTATTTGTTTGGGCGTATGGCCCCCCCCAAATGAAAATTTCCAAACGTGCTTTAAAAATTTATTGGAACGTTGTCCCCCTTTGCCTTTGTTGACTACTGGGGGGGAAAAACCGGGCTGATTCATTTGATTGCCAGGGTGGACAACCCTTCCCACATCTTTGGGACCATCTTCTTTTTCCCCCAGCCTTTTTTATTACACAATAGGAAAAATGGGTTTGTTGATTTTAAATGACCCCCGCTTTTACATAACCCTTTTAGGGCTTTTTATCGGGGGGAATTTTTTTTGGTTTTATAGCACTTTAAACGCAAAAAATTAGCTTGTTTTTCCTCGGGAAAATTGCATCCATTGATAGAACATTTTTTGGGGGTTCCCCAAATTTTTGGCCCTTTTTAAAATTCTTGTCTATCCCAAAATCCTTTTGAAACATTTCTCCCGTTTACGCTCCTTCCCCATATGGTTCTCCCGACCCGACAGCTTTTCCCTTTTGGGGTGGGGGGTTCTTCTATATTTAATCTTTTCAGGGGCTCCTAACCCTTGGGGGCCCCTTACTCTCACCCCCCCTTTGGCCCTTAAAAACCTGTTTTTTTGCGGGAAAGGTTGTCTATTTAATTATCTCAGGGGTGGGCGGATAGCATAAATTTTTTGTTCTCAATTTAGAATAGATGAGTTAATTAGTTCATGTAGGGGCCCATTTTTCCCCCGGGTTTACTCCAAAAACCCCAGTGTTAAACCCCCCAAACAGTTAACCCAGTTTCCCTTTGTGTTCTGAAAATTTGTTTCTTGGGATCTAAACCTCCCCATGTTAGTAAAAAAAAAACCAAAATTTTAAATTTTCCCCAAAACCCTTTCCTTTTTACTCTTTTTCCCCTTATACTCTAGGGGGGGGCCCTTTCCCTGGGCTTTCTTGTGGGGCGGAAATCCCCTTCCCCTTCTGGTCTTTCTTTTGGGGGGGGTTTGGGGGGGGGGGGGGGAAATTCATTATCTGAATCTGATTCATTTTCATTGTCTTGATGCCACGTTTCCATACTTGCGGACTTTTCCTGGCCCTTCGGGCCCAATCCGGGGATGTCTTTCTCCCTGGGGCTCGGGGAAACCGACTAGTTTCCTGTGGGGGGGGTTCATTTCCCCCCCTTTTTCTTGTGGGGGGGTATCACCTCCCCCTTCTGATTGGGGGTGGCGACCCCTTCCCCTTCTCCCCGGGGCGGGCTCTCCTTCTGTACGCCTTCAGCCGTCCCTTTCGGGCCCATTTTCTCTGCAAAGGATTTAAAAGGAAACCAAAATTTCTTACCTTCAACCTTTAGTGCTTTTGGGGGTTTGCTAGAATGATTTTAAAAGGGGCCTTCCCGTCGGGGTTTGGGTCCCACTTTCTTTTAAAACACCTTACGTAAAACCCCACTCTCCGGGCCCAAACCCTCGGGCAGTTGGTCTGGGATGTGGGGGTCTCTGGTCCCCCTGTGGCGCCTTTTTCCTGTTGAAAATTTCAAATTTTTGGATTTGGGTTAAAAAGCTGCACATAACTTTTTTAATTCTTTTTCCAACTGCCCGGGAGGACCTTCCCTATGGGCCTTAAGGGTATGGTAAGGCATCGGGCGTCCCTTAAAAAAATTTCATGTGGATTAGATGTGTTAGTCCCGTTAGTTTGTGATCTTTATGCACAATTTGCGCCCGAGGAAAAAAATCCCCCAATTTAGTTTTTTCCCCCCGTAGTCTGCCCCAAAATTTTTGCCAATTTTTTCTTTTAAATGCCATTAGCTCCTCAAAACCGGGTTTCCCCGTGACTGGGGGGGGGTTTACCACCCAAACTTCTTTTTATCCCTAGCATCTTTAAAGGTTTTTTGGTAATTTCTGCTATAAAATGCGGTCCGTTTTTGGGCTAATAGCATCTGGTATGCCAAATCGGGGGGGACTTCTTTGCACAAAAATTTTTTTCTACCGTTTTAGGGAAATTGGGGGGTTTGCTGTTGGGGGGGGGGGGACCCCCTCAACCCCTCTGCTGAACCCGTCAATTTACCCAAACCCAAAAATACCCCTTCTTCCCATTCGTTGGGTAAAATCCAAAATTTGTCCCATCATTAGATGTCTAAAGGGACCATTTTGGGGGAGGGTTTTGTGCTTTTTGGGGCCAAAAGGGTTTCCTTACATTATATTGAGCAACACTCACATTCATTTCAATGTTCTGTCTACTGTTTGGGTGCTAAAAAAAGGCGTTTTTCCAAACTGCCTGAAGGGGTTTGATCATTTCCCCCTTGCGGGAATGGGCCCCGACCATCCATTTTTAAAAAGCATAAACAACAAAGAAAAGGGCAACAAAAAAAATTACCATGGGGGCTTCCCATAACCCTTTTTGGGGTCCCCTCCTTAACCTTGACGCACCCCCCTTTTTTTCCATAAATATTGTTCATAAATTTTCAGCCCTTTTCCTGTCCAGTAATTTGAAGGAAGAGTATAAGGGCGCACAATCTTTGCCAAAAAAGTATGGGGGCCATACTGTTGCTAAATTTCCGCTCGTTTAGTTTTTCTCACCCAAGTTATTAAGTGGCTAATAGAGAAATCTGTTTTTTGGGGGAGCTGGAAAACTTGGGTGATTGCAAACCCCTGTTGGGAAGGGGTAAGGCATCTACGAGAAAGACAGCTTCCCATGCTTTGGGGGCAAAGCTCTACAAAAAACCCCCCTTTTTTTTCCCGAAAGCACCATCTATTTTACACACACCGTATTTCGTATTGCCCAGTCGTATTTTACATTAAGGCGCTGCCCTCGCCCAAATTTTAAACCTGTTTAAAACCTTGATTTTTTGCTAGTTGTGCCCGCATGGTTTTGGGCAATTTTAGTTGCTTTTAATTTTTTTAAAAGGGGTTATCTTTTTTTCAATTTACTATTTCCATAGCCGGGATGATTTCCTGTAGCACTCTAAAACAGGAGCCCTTTTTACAAACTTGGGGGAAACTGCTGTAATAGGTTGAGCATGCAGGTTAAAACTCTGCCTGCATAAAATCATGTTTTTTTTTTTTGGGCACAAATCTGGGGAGGGTCCTCCACAAACAAAAACCATTTCCCAGTTGCAGGATTTACTGTATTGCATTTTGGATTTAAGTTCGGGGCGCTGAGAGAAAAACCCCGTACCCTTTTTTTCTAGCCGAGTTAGAACGAACCGTGGGGGGTTTTGAGCAAGGCTTTTCAAAAGATAACGTATAAAGGGGCCCCTGAGTGGCCATATTAGTGTGGAGGGTTTTTTTAAAAGCGAAAAAGGGGACTGCAGCCCAAACCCTGATAACAGGGTGGCAGACCCGGGTCAATGGGTTTTCCAATTTTGGGGTATAGGAAGCTAAAAGGTGTTTTTGGGGGGGCTATCCTGCCCTTTAAAACTGCATTTTTCATATTCCCGCCCCGTTTTTGGGAACATTTCAAATGGAAAAAAGGGTTTGGGAAAAGTCCGGAAATTTTCCGGGGTGCTGGAAACCGATTGCAGGTCCCCCTTTTAAGGCGCAAAAGGGCCCCCCGCATCCTCAGTCCCCTGGGAAGTGGGCTGAGCTGTTATTTTGTTTCCCCCCGCTCCCTATGAGGGCTCTCATAGGGGCGGGTTTTACCATATCACCAAAAACCCCCTGACGACCTTCCCCCCCCATCCCCCGAAAAGAAAGCAAACTGTCCCCCCGTTTGCGGGTTTTTAGCGTTAGTTTTGGCTTCTTTCTTGGGAGGGGGCAAATTTAAACCTTTTTTTCCCCGTCAAATTTCCCTTTCCCAGGTTTAAAACAACTTCCTCGGCAAAAATGAAATTTTTTTCGGGGACTTTTGGGGGTCCGGGGTGGTTCTAGGCTTTCAAAAACTGCAAAAAGGTTTTTCTCAACTGTTTTTTGTAGGATACAGATCAATTTAAAACCTTCACCCTACTGGAAACAAATGTAAATTGGGGGCTCAAATGTTGCAGGCTTCACAACACTAATTAAAAAATGCGGGGCTATCAACTAACCCTTTAGCGACGCGGGATATGTGTATTGTTCTGCATGTATGAAAGGGAAACCCGATATTTTGAATCTGGTTTTAGTGGGACACTTTAAAAAGGTGAGCATAAATCAATTACAGGGGGTACCAGTGTTTTAGGGGGAAGTTTGGGCAGCAATGTATGTGGGTCTGGGCAATGGGTGTCTCGGGCAAATTTACAATGGAGGGTTGGGTGGGTCTTAAAACAAGCACTAAAACATAAACGGGAGAATGTGGTTTTTTAAATTTAAAAAAAACCCGGGGTATTGCCAAAGGCTTTTTGTTTTTATCAAAATACCTGCTGGCCCAAAAGGGCCCCCAATTTTGGGGGCTAATTCCTTCTATACATTTCGCTTTTACGGGTACTGTTTTAAAGGGGGGGTTTTCCCTTTGGGGGAAGTTTTTGCATATGGGGTTTTGCTGACTTAAACTTTCCCCCCCCCATCTGTCTTTATTTTTTTGACCCTAATTCCTGTGGGACTTGTTTCAATAGAATTTTTTTTTTTCCCGTTCGGATATTAAAGGATCTGTGTGAGAGTTCTTTGATTTACTAAAAACCCTTTTTCTGCCTGTCCTTCTTTAACCCGAAGGGGTAAAAGGGGAAAATTTTAAGCAGTCCTTTAATGACACGGGAAAGCTTTTTTTTTGGGTGGCTTTTCCCTTCAGTAATTCAATGCCCCCTTCACCCCTTGGGCCAAGTTCATGGGAATTTTATGTCCTTTTGTCACCATCAATGTACATGGGGGGGGAGTTTTTTCCCCTTGAAACCAGTCTTTTAAATTTTTAAGGGGCTCTATTTTGCTGCTGCCCCCTTGGTCCCCAATAAACGTTTTGGGGTGACCACATTGTATGGTTTTCTGGTTTTAACAAATCATCCCCCAGCTTCCCTTAGCGGGGGCCTTTTCTCTGGGGTTTAAACATACATTTAAAATAAAAAGGGTGGTAGTTGTTGGTTTATGGTTTTTGGGCTCATTTGGGGTTTTTCCCCATTTTCCACGTTTCCCCTTTGGAGCAGACTTTGGGTTTTTGGGATTAGCCGGAAACCAAAAATACCAAAGGTGAGTTTGTTTAGGTCTCTCCCAAAATGACAACATTTCTTGGATTGTCCTTGGAAAATCTACATAGAGACCTTTCCCTTTTGCACTAAAGTTGGCTTTTTGTGGGGCACAAAATGTCCTTTTCCCACATTGCAGGGGTTTTATTGTCAAAATAGTAGGGGGGCGCCTTTTGTTTTTCCCCGGCCAAAATTTGCAGGGAAAATGGCTGTGTGAGGGGGATTACCCGGGGCTTCCCAAAAAAACCCCCCGTCCTTTTACTGACGATGTAAAAAGGGAGGGTTTTGAAACCGGAAATTTTCCCCAAAACATGAGTAGGGTGGCCCCTGTATCGATCATAAAAGAGTACTCCCCCCTGTATTTTAAAATTAGGGGGGGGCTCATCCCGTGGTTTGAAAAGAGTTCTGGTTTTTATTAATTCCCCCTCAGGCTTCTCTGGGGCCCCCCAAAGGCCAATCTCCCGCTTTGGGCCCGTAAGGGTTGGTTGGGCTCCCCGGGCCCGATATGACCCTTTTGGCCACACCCCCAACAACGGGATCTTCTGTCTGTGTTTGGTTAAGCTGTGGGTTGGACTGGGAGCGTTGTAGTTGCTGTGGACCTCTGCCTCTCCCGCTAAATGATCCTCCTCTCTGTCCTGGTCGTCCCCTAGAGCGGTAATTTCCATTGGTCCCACCAGCCTGCCCTGTTGCTTTGGTTATTATGGGGCACTGAGTGATTAGGAAATCATCATGGATCTCTTCCGGCTCTCCGCCTGGACTCAGATCTTCCTCACTTAGGGCCTGGTATTGTCTTCCACTTCTCAGCCTGCCCGTTGGTTTCCACTGCTTCTTTTGTGACTTTATTTTCCTCAACTGGCGAATCTGATGATCCGCTATTTTCGACATTTCTGCTTCGATTTCGTCGATTTCATCCACTAGTAGGCGCCGTCTGTCTTCAATTGCTGTATCCTCTGATGTCATGTAACCACTCATCTGTACTTTCATTCTGTGGGGCCTGGTCCTTGTTTCCTGTGATCTTTCCTCCAAATATGGGCGCTGCCCCTCCTCCAGTTCTTCCTCCAGGAATAGGCACTGTCCCCCCTCCAATTCTTCCTCCATTCTTGTTAGCCTCATAGTGTCTTGTGTGGCTGTAGGAGGTTTTGATGTTTTCACACTCTTTTCCCCGCATGATGGCCAGCAGGCATCCTTCTCCTCCATGTCTTCAAAACTCACCCTGTTCAATGCTTTCGCAGGGCCGTTTCTTCTATCAGACCTGGCTGCAAGTGTGAAATCGGCAGGGGTGCTTGTGTAGCGGGGGCATTCTGCTGACTGGCTCCTTCTAATGCGGCCTTGACGTGGAGGGAGCGGTGTTTCTTCACCCTCCTTGCGATAGTAGTCGTTTCTGTCCTTGCTGGCTGACTGCCAGCTCTGTTGTGCTGCCTGTCGGTATTGCTGTATGTTTCTTTCGTCTTCGCTCGTTTGGTTACTCCTTTCTGCTGTAGTTCTTAGTGGCTCACCACTGCTTTCCGCTCTCTTCTTCAGGGGAGGGTTGCCATTTGAGGGCGTGCTACGTGGGCGGTCATATATCCCCTCCTCTTCAGGGAAAATGCTCTCCCGACTCACATTGCTTCCCCTGTTGCTTGCTGGTGCGGTCAGTGTGATACTGAAATCCCCTTGCAGCTTGCCTTGTATTTTGCATTCTTCTTCCTCCTCATCACACACTCTTGATACTGGAAACTGTCCTACTTTGATTAATTGTTTGCTGGGGGCATATGGTGGTGGCGGTGCTGGTGGTTTGACAGACGGTGGTTTGCGGGCCATAGCGGGGCAGTGGGCTGCTGTTCTTGCTCTTTTATTTTTTCTTTACTCTCTTCTCTGGCTTCTGCCCTCTTTTGCCCTTCTTGTCTAAACCATCCTAACACCTCCCTTTCCCTAACTCTTCTACCTTCCCTTTGATCGCTCTTATCTTTGGCCTTGTGGTGTTTTATATTTTCCTCCACTTCATCGCAGCATGCTCTACTGAATGTGCCCTTTGTTGGCCACTGGAGTCTTCCTGATGTCCGCTCATGCCACTCGGTCATGAACTGCTGGATCTGTTTTTTACGATACAGATTTTGTCTAATCATCACCTCCATTGGTGTCGATACACCACCTCCCTTTGTTACTTTTGCCCCCATGTATCCCTGTCGCGCGCTGCTTGCCAGTGATCTAGGAATTTCTGGCTCTTCGTCTAACTCTTTTGTTCTTATTAATACAAGTATTTTACCAGCAGTAATGCCAGGCTTATATTTTCTTCCTTTAATATGACCAAATTCTAGTTTCTCTGTCCCGTTTTAGTAATATATTCAAATTTACCAGTTTCCCACTTAACTCTTCTGGGGACTACGGAAATACACAGCCGTGGATTCACCGCTACTCGGCTTCGTCCTTGTGACCCGAAACCCTCTGGTACACCAAAAGCTGGATTTAAAGGGAGCGTTGCTACCGCACCAGGATCTCCGCACAACGGCTCCAACAATCTAGCCAAATTTGTTACAGTCCAATACCCATGTATTGCCCTTCTCCACGGCACGTCAGGAAATTCTTCCTGTATTTGCTCTAGGTTTACAAATTTTGTTATCTGCCAAAGTTTCAGATTGATTAATTGTTCGTCTTGCCACTGTTCCACACCTTCCTCATCAATATAGGTTCGCTCCAACCAAAAATGTGTCCTTATTCCTTTTGTGTCAGCAGCTCCTATATTATCAAAATGTTCTAACTAAAATATTTCATCTTCGCTACTATCTGCCTCATCCATTAATATTTACCAACTTATATATAAAATACATACATTATATTATGATACTATTCTATTCAATCTCTCCTCTACTCCTCTTGGCACACGTTCAACAGCCTGTACAGTACTCCTAGGTACATGCAGAGAGAGCTACGACTCTTATCTCACTTCACACCGCCTCCTCTACTCCCTCTCAACATGCCCCCACCAGCCTGCACAGCACTTCTGCTCACAGGCAAGAAGCAAAGACCGTTATCTCATTCCGACAGCCGTAACTCATTCAATCTCATATAATTACTTCTTTAGGTTACAATAAGTACACTTGTTATTTACACATCTATTCTAAATGTTTATATAATAAAACAAAACAAAAAGCAATATTTACATGCACTATAGTTTTTTCTCTTGGCCAAGTGTTGCAATTACATTTAGCAACAGTTGCAATTACATTTAGCAACTTGCGCGCCTCGCAGTCCCTAAGAGGCCCCTAGCAACTGTTTGCATACAAAAACTCCTTCCTGCCGCAGTCAGGAAGGAGGGAAGGTTTGAATAGGCAGGGGTTGATTTGAGTGTACACCATCGCTGGACCGACGGGGACTGCAACAGGGGCAGGAAGACTGCAGGAAGCAGTCCCCGTCTCCTAGCGACCTTTGTACACAAACCGACCCCCTGTTGCAGTCCCCGTCGGTCCAGCGATGGTGTACACTCAAATCAACCCCTGCCTATTCAAACCTTCCCTTCCCGGGAGAGCCTCAGTACTCCGCTGAAACCCTACTGTTTCAGCGAGAAGCGGTATCCGCAGTGTTGTGCTAGCAAATTGTGCAAAACAACTTTTGTCTATTCTGTCCCCCCCTTCTCGGGAGTCCCCCAGCACCCAGCTGAAACACTACTGAAACGGAGGGCGGTATCCACAAAAGTTGGGCAAATCCTATCATAACCTATACACAAATCATCCGGTTCTCATGCTTACAACAAATTCACAGATTTTAACAACTTTACAGACATCACAACGATACACAACAACTTTTATACACCGTCCGTCTTTTAGCAGCAATCAATACTATCCTCATTCTGTGTGTAATTATTTCTGAATCATGGCCTAGCCTGAGCGTGTGCGGCCATCCAAATCATACCCCCGCTGAACACTAGGCAGACAATTATCCAGCATGCAATACACACATTCAATAGCCATTCATCCACTCTTTCTCCATCATTCATTCTTTCCGCACCATGGTGTTTTCATACATACAGTTGCATCAAACTCTGTACCGCCAGTGACTTAGTTTCAGTTAGTATTATTTTTGTGAACCTGCTGGGTTTTACACTTATGCTATACAAATTTGCCTATTTTCTTTAAATCATTCTTTAACTAAGTTCTTTAGAGGAGAGACATTCTGATTTTCCTCACCTGGGCGGAGTCCTGCACTCAGACACAATCAGAAAGAATCTGCAGAATTTAGAAAAGGTTTCTGCTTACCTTTAATTTTGTGGCCACTGATGTGTGTTTGAGATGCAGGCCGCTCCCCCCAGGCTGAAGTTCCCAGAGTCTTGTCTCTCCTGGCTGGCTCGCCAATTAATGTCGGAGGAAGAAGTCACAAGTCTCAGGCCAGTGATGATGACCGGACCCCCACGCCAACACTTAATACTTCTTCACGATTCTGTAGATGCTGTAGTTACTGGAGTCTCAAACAGGTTCAAAGAAGTCACTAGAGATGATCAGAGTTCGTTGCAATAGAGCTTTATTCCATAACAGAGACAAAACCCGAGTTGGTCCCGGAACCAGACTGACGTACAACTGTCTGTGCATGATCTTATAAACCCTAAAAACTGGGTGGAGAATACTGATTCTACGCCCATTTTTCATTAATTTTAGCTTTGTCAGCAAGAAAACAATGGTGTCTAAACGCCAAATTTGGTCCTATGGGGGGGTCTTTTGTGGGCATGTAGGCGGTCTCGTTTTCCCGTTTTACACCATTACGTAACCGTTAACTTGGAGTCTTGGGGACTTTCCCATTTCACCATTACGTTATGGCCACCTGGACTTCTCCTGTCTGCGCATGCCCTGCCTGGGTTTTTTTTTAAGGCCTTTGCCGCCTGACCTTGGACACCCTTAGTGCAAAAGGGCCTCAGACTGTATTTTTTTAAACTTTATGATTACTGTAGGGAAACCGTTAGACTATGTTTTTGAAGCTTTATTGAAACTTTATGATTACTTTATGATCTTTTAGGTTACATGCTTAATCGAACATATTCTATATTTATGTAGATTTATCATAACACACACACACTCTGGATTATATTGCTTATTATAAAGCATATCATTGCTTAGTACAAAGTATATTATTCACAACAAGAGCAGATGAACGAGAGCGACTGAGCGGCTCGCGAACAAGTCGAGAGAGCAGATGAACGAGAGAGACTGAGCGGCTCGCGAACGAGTCGAGAGAGCAGATGAACGAGAGACTGAGCGGCTCGCGAACGAGTCGAGAGAGCAGATGAACGAGAGAGCAGATGAATATCGGACTTCTCGGACTCAATCGGACATCTCGCGAACCGAGAGAGCAGATGAACGAGAGAGCAGATGAATATCGGACTTCTCGGACTCAATCGGACATCTCGCGAACCGAGAGAGCAGATGTCCGAGATGTCCGAGCGGTTCACGTCTGATGAACGAGAGAGACTACTTCCGCGTACCTGCCGGATCAAGGAGCCATATTAGATCGTGAAAAAGGCCAATGTAATAATGTAGCGATCTATTCTGCACACATTGACAACAGTTTTTGTTGTTTAAGATGTTGTTTAATAAATGAACTGGTAATTGGGTAAACTATAAGCCATTTAACATTTAACATTGGTCAACAAAAATGTCTCTATTAGAAAAAGAAAGTCAAGAGCACACGAAATAAAATGAAATCAATAGCAATACTCTGTGTAAATACTATAAATATTATTATCATTAATCTGTGGTGTAGTTGGTGTTTTACAGTTGGTTACACATCTGGTTTGAAAGGGGTGGCGCTCATTTCCTCCATTACTAGTATAGCTCAGTTAGTAAAGCATCAGACTTTTATGCTGTAGAGTTGTAGGTTCAAACCTCACGTGGGATGGTATGTTTTTGTTAGTGAATCATAATGAATCGATTCAGAATCGATGCACTTCTATCGGACGGCTCGAAAGAATCGAGTTAGTTAAAAGAGTCGGTCTTCCCATCACTACAGTGAAACGCCGGAGGAGAGGCAATCGTGCCGGTGCGCTCGGGTGTCTTCGCCGGCGCGGACTTCTAACACAGTTACCGCGAATATTTCTCTCTAACGTGCGTTCACTGTGCAACAAAGCAGATGAACTTCAGCTACTGGTGGGGAAAAAACGGAGACTTTTCTCCATCTTCTGTTTTGTGCTTTACGGAGACGTGGTTGTGTGGAGCGCTACCGGACTGTGCGCTGCAGCTGGCAGGATTCCAACTCTTCAGAGCGGATCGCAACACGGAACTATCGGGCAAAACGAAAGGTGGAGGTATCTGTTTTTACATTAACAGTGGCTGGTGTACCGATGTGACAGTGATTCAGCAGCACTGTTCTCCTGATCTGGAAACCTTTTTAAATCAACTGCAAACCTTTGTACTCCCCCCGTGAGTTCGCTTCATTCATTCTGGTCGGCTTTTATATTCCATCGCAGGCCAATGTGCTGGAGGGCACAGTGCACACTCGCCGACCAGATACTGAGTGTGGAGCGGACAAACCTGGACTCCTTGGTTATTGTCCTCGGTGACTTTACCAAGGGAAATCTCACCCACGAACTCCCAAAATACAGACAATTTATTAAATGCCCGACCAGAGAGGAGAATATACTGGATCACTGTTACAGTACAGTAAGCAATGCCTATCACACAGTCCCCCGCACCGCACTGGGTCACTCTGACCACGTCATGGTCCACCTGATTCCCACATACAGGCAGAGATTAAAGCTCTCTAAACCTGTTGTGAGGACATCTAAGAAGTGGACCAGTGAGGCGGTGGAGGATCTTCAGGCGTGCTTGGACTGTACTGACTGGGATGTTTTCAGGACTGCTACCAACAGTCTGGATGAGTTCAG
Source organism: Hoplostethus atlanticus (assembly GCA_034670405.1). Lineage (NCBI taxonomy): Eukaryota > Metazoa > Chordata > Actinopteri > Trachichthyiformes > Trachichthyidae > Hoplostethus > Hoplostethus atlanticus. Next base: position 30,757 of record JAXDDX010000430.1, on the reverse strand, counting down.
AGGCTGTAACTTCATACATCAGCTTCTGTGAGGACTGCTGTGTCCCATCACACACCAAGGTGAGTTATAACAATGACAAACCCTGGTTCACAGCTAAACTCAGACAGCTAAGGTTAAAATAAAATAAAGAAGGGGGATAAGTCCCTATTAGAACACCTCCTGTCCCAAAACTCCAACATACTCAACTTATCCACTATCCTTGAATTATCCCCCTCGAGTCTCAGCTGCTAGAGAGGCCTCAGCTTCATTCCCACACCACAACAATCTAACAGACAACAATTTATGAGGGACATTTATAAATAGAACAGGAACCTCAAACTATTGGACTATTTTGAATATGATACGGGGGATGGGGCCCCACCATTCCAGGCACCCTTGAATTGGGAACCGCCCACGGACGCTTTATCAAATAATACCAAACATTTAATTAAAACCAACACACACAGCCATTCAAGAACACAGCACACGCATCTCTGCCACACCTAATATTTCACAATTGGACGCAAACGCCATATGTAAATTACGTAATTGCAGACACATAGTAATCAAACCAGCAGACAAGGGCTCCAAGATTGTAATTCTGGACACTCAGCAATACATCTTGGAGGCCGAGAGACGACTATCCAACACACTACACTACACACCCATACCAGAATCATTACAAACCAGTTACGACCCTTGGTCGTATTTTGGTATTTGTGAATGTCCTTGTTAGAGTGTGTGTTTGTGTGTGTGTATATGTCCACATGAGAACTAGGTACGTGCCAGGAGAAGGTGGCCATTCCTGATTGGCCCAAAACTCGATGACGGAGTGCCTGCAGCTGATTGGCTCCAACACAATAGACCACCCTTCAAATACGGAGTCAACCCACCTGTATGGAATGCCGTTAGGGCAAATACCGTCTTAGAAATAACGTGTTAACACGTACAAATATGACGTGTTAACACGTTAAAGGAAATGACGTGTATGAAACGTAAGCCAGGGGTGTGGTTTAGAAGAAACCAATTTTAACTTTCAGTGGTGGACGGTAAAGTTTCAGAAGCAGAAGAAACTTGGTGATGGCGCTGCAGAACTTTCTTTCTAATTGCAACCGCACATTTAGGGATTGTACGAGACTAGCAACATCGGACGATGAGGAAACAATCCGAGCAGCTTTGTCAAGGTAAGATAAATTGCTAGCTTTATGCTGTAATGGCTAACTCTGTTGTAATGTTGTAATCGCTAACGCTATGTTGTAGCTATCTAATGGCCAGATATGTGGTCAAGCTATTTAACGTTAGCTACCGAGCAGACCATGTTGTCTACCCAAGTTGTGCTTTAGATGAGTTAAAACCACAGTCTTTTTAATCATCGTAGGTAATCAGGATATGATAAAGTGGCTGGTCTGAATCGCATAGCCTGTGTGTTCTTTTTGCCCTTTACTTAACGTTAGCCTGTTTTGCTTGCTGTGTTTATTTCCATAACCTAGAATGCAAACAATGGAAGCAAGTCTCCGGTGGGCGAGAGGAAGGCTTGTTGAACCGGAGTTAACTGACCACTTGTTCTCATCAATTAATTTCGTCAGGAGATTGGGGAAGTTCCCTCAATTTGACCAATAGATGAAGCCAAATAATTTATTAATCAGTGTTGTAGTACTCGAGATCGGTCTTCTCGAGAAGGTCTCGAATAGGTTTTTGAAGGTCTCGTCTCGGAATCGACCACATTTTTACTCGGTCTTGTCTCGGTCTCAGACAAAGAGGACTCAGGATTTTATTTCAGGACCGGTCAAGACCACAACTGCGGGGATATCACTAAATTGCTTGCGCATTGTCTGATTTATTTGTTAACATCAGCATAATGTCAGCTCCGACATAAATGCTACATGCTGGGTGTTAGAAAAATACACATCTACCCCCTTTCCGTGGAAGTTTAATCACCTTAAAGATGATTATTATTTCAGTGTTATGGTAAGACAATTAACTGGTTTGGCCATAAGTTGATTTCAGCTCCTTAGTGTTTGTTTGTATTTGTTTGCTCATAGAAAACAAAGGAAAATTCCCACACATAAAATTCAGCTCTGCAATGCGTTTTGATTATTTTATCAAGACATTTCTCATGGTACACTTATACTTATATTTTACAACAATATTCGTCTGATCGGTGTTACTGAACGCTGGTGGCTTGTCATGAAGTAACCTATGTAAACTTTCTAATAACTTTCTTTGTTTTTGTTTTTTCACCACTGCAGTGTCCCAAGGATATCGTGCTCCCCGAATTAGGGGACGGCTGGACAGCCACGTTGTTTGATCACACAAGAGCAACTCCAGTTTTTATTATCGTACAGCAGATTGCAGACATACTGGGTGTCTCAAGACGCACTGTAACGCAACGTTTCAGGTAATTATTGACACATACAATAGCCAATTTATATTTGCCCCTGACAGTTTGGGATGATTATTTCCCCCTGTCCTGAGTAATGAGGCATTAAATTATTTAATTTCATGTTCCATTATCTAGTAGGATAGTGCCTGTTTCTGACCAATTTCTGACCCAGTTTCCAAATATTGTGGCTTTAATTACTGAATTAAGGTTGGATGAATAAATGTTGTAAACTACTTACCATGTGTGATTAATCATTATTTGAAGAAGCAGCAAATACTGTGTTAACTTTTCACCGGCTAGCAGAACCAGTGGCATCTAGTGGTCAGAAAAAGGTACTATCCTACTAGATACTGGAACATAATGGAACATAAAATGAAATAACTGAATGCCTCATTACTCAGGACAGGGGAGAATAATCATCCCCATATTTTCAGGGAATGTATTAGAAAGGTTGAACAAGCTAAAGGTTGAAGAAGTTTTAGGAAGCTCCAAAATGTAGCTTCCTAAAACCTCTGGAACATAGAGAACTTGTACTACATAGCGGTTGTGGAGGTGGGCCTGCAGTAGGGATTAGGTTGTCCCTGGATGGATTTCAAGCATTCATTTGGATTCACCATGTTTGAATCTGCACCTGGGAAAAGTTTAGTACACATCGGATGTTGGAAACAATAGTGACAGAATTTGATCTGAATACTACCCAGTGAACATGGCAGATTTGGATGCCATTAATTAGCATTTTATTCAAAGATGTAATGATATTCCTATGAAATAAAGTTACTGGGATGCTTATCTAACCCGTTTCTACCTATTCCTACCTGTATTATAAGGATCTGAGACGTATGGTGTCATCCTGTTACAAATTACCATCCCAACATGTTAAATGCGATGATCCTTACATAAACTAATGTCCCCACCTATAAATAACACCAGGTGAAACCCTGTTGGTTTCCTACATAACACAAACTTACTTAATTGGCTTAATTGCAGTAGTAGAATGGTCAGATTTAATTTAACCTCTGAGTTGTGAATAGTTTTACAGAGCCATTAGTTAATGTTAAAATGAGTGACTAATTTGCTCTGTCCTTTTTTATTTATTAATTTTTTTAAATTACAGGCTGTTTAATATCTCCATACATGGTCGCTACTAAAACATGACCGATGCAGAGTTGGATGATACAAGGTACAAGGAAACGACGAACTTGGCCCAGGCGCTGTGTGTGCACGTCTTTTTGGAGAGGGCTTCGTTGTGCAAAGGAGTCGTGTTCGACAAGTCTGCTCAGGACCAACCCAGAAGGGGCTGCTCTTAGAGCTATGTCTCACAGACTGCACAGGTGTACATTCAGAGTGGCTGGGCCAAACTCCTTGTGGCATCTGGATGGAAACCACAAGCTCATCAGGTCAGTAACTATACCCTATGTGTAATAAAAGCACTGTGCAAATGTATTTGCCCCCTTCCTGATTTGTTTTATTGTTACATAGTAGTCTTTCTAAATCATTTCAAACCCTTAGACTGGAGGTAATATTAGACAAAGACTACCCTAACACAACATAATATACATCTTTTGAATTATTATTTTATCTATTTAATGAAACAAGTGAAGACACAATCATATCACCCATGTGAAAAAGTATATGGTTGTGGTTGTTGCTGATAAAAGTGGTGCATCAAGTTATTTAGTTAAGGGGGCAAATACTTATTTGCGTGAAATAACCAGTTCTCATTATGTATATACATTTACCGCTGTTTACTGTACAGTTTACACATCTTACTATTACTTGCCTGGCTACCACAGTTGTCATCTGTCTAGCACAGCAATGTTATTTTATTTTATTATATTGTATTTTAGATTTTATTATACTCCATTCCTATATTGTAGCGCTGTACTATTTTATGTCTTAGATTATAATCAGATTTTTTTGTTTCCACTTTGACTTTCTTTATACATCTTTTCTATACATATATGTAAGAGCACTGTTGGAGGTAGCCTGAGACTTGCCAACGACTGAGTCCTGTAATTGTAAAGAACTTGTAAACCTTGCATGTCAAACTAAAATTTTCTAGTCTATTCTGAGCTATGACATTGTCATTCATGTTATGCAACTTGTGTAGTTATTGATAAGGATGCTAGACAATGAGTGTTACAATTACATAATGATTTAAACGTATGGATCAACATTTTGCTATTTGTTTCAGTGGAGAATCGTTATACATGGTGGAATCGATGGATTCAGTCTGATTGTGTTCTACAAGCTTCAGGAAACAAGAAGCAGCACTGGAGGAGTAATTCGTTCAGGCGGTTGACCAATTTGGTGTCCCTTGCCCAAAATGTGATCATGTGGAGGAGAAAATGCGTTTAACTCTTTCATGGACATCTTTCGAGGGCCAGCCCGGGGAAGTGCATTGAGACTGTGGAGAGATGTTTGGAATGGCCTCCTTTAAAGTATACCATTCCCTCTTCACAATGCTGGAGCATGATGGAATATTGGACTGCAACAATGAAACTCTTGGTCAACCATGTGGAACCACCATGGGCTCAGGACATGTCCCCGTATCAAATGTTGTGCGGGGATGTCTTCAACTACAGTCACGAAATTCACGGTGTGTTTCAGGGTTTCGGGCAGTGAGCAGCCAGCAGAGGAGATACCAGAGCTTTCCTGCCGATTTAATGGCCGAGGGTTATTGTTCCCTCATTCGTTGTCTTGAGCTGCCCTTCAAGAACCCAGAGGGTCAACTTTGAGGGTTAAGGACAGGTTGGAGTCGATCTGCTGGAGGAAGTGCTCATTCTTCATTAACTGAACAAATGAGTCTATTTCAGCATCAAACATTAGATTAACAAACAGATATTACTTTTCCCCGGAAAGACGGGCCAACTGTCAGTGTTTAGGCTGTAAGACTAAATCCTCCTCCATACTCAAATCTGTAGCAAGTAGCAAATGGATATATATTGTATCTCTCCTGTGTGTGTGCATGACCTGTTTGTAGTATGAGTTTAAAAGAACCTTGTACCTGTATACAGGACTGTGGTCCTTAGTGTACTTCCAAAGTGGCACTGTTACAAAGAGGTATTTCATATATAAGAACACTACAAACACACAACATGGTAATTGTCAACATATACTTATTTTCATTTAATACAAACTTATCAATGGAATTAAAAAACATTAAACCCAACTGAACTGATAAGACCGGAAGCTTTTTCAATATGATACATATTTTACAATATGTGCGCAAAAAAAGACCCTAAAAGGGTTTGGTCAGATCAGAGTTTTTTTTTAAAGTTCATAAATGTTGTCTTTCCCTTACTAGCAGACGATTTCGCCCCCTCATACGTCGCTGGACTGAAAATTTTATATCCCCGAGAAAGTGAGTGAAGGAGGGAGCCACCTTGATGACTTTATGGCCACTTCTAAAATTAGGGTCATTGCCCTCTATAGCCACTACTAAAATATTTGTTTTGTATCATTGAGTGATATTTTAGACAAAATTTTCTCCATTGTTGAGTAGAGCGCTGCTCTGCCCGTCATGATTTACTTTTAAACTGTAAAATCTTATGAGCCAAGGGAAATAGGGGACAATATAATTTTTAAAAAAAAAAAACAAATTTTCCTTTCCCCTGAAGAAATATTGTGATGCATATGTAACGCATGTTAACTACATACCAAAACATTACGGGTCATAATATAAAGTGGAACACCATGTTAAAAATCAGCCATAAGCTTATACATGGGGGCCAGACCCGTCATCTCTTTATTACTGTAATTTATGAACAAACATGTGAATGTGTAGTGGCTAGTGGGAGGACTGGGAAAATTACAGCAGACAGATTTTGGAAAAGATTTATATTGATATTTAATGGGTAAAACGCATCATATGATAATTAAAATACAAGCACTTAAGGTGAGCCATATAGCTTAGCCTAATATTTTGGTTTCTGTGCTCTAAAAAATTTCGGTTGGGAACAGAACAGCCAAAAAGTATTCTACAGCTCTTAAAAAGAATGAAAAAGCAAAACCCAAACAAAAACACATTAAAAATAATCAATAAAATGTGGGTGATGTGAAGATTTCGGGGGCTACAGGAAACGGTGGAGCAAAAATATTTTTTAATGTCCTAGATTCAACAAGAAGGGGACACTTAAAATTTCATTCCAAAGAAATCCGACACTAGGTATTTGGAAATTTTCAGTGAGTTCAGGTGATGTGGGTACAGGGTATTTCAGATTTTTTGAAAACACAGGAAATTAACACTAGGACCGCCAGGATTTTGCACTACCTTCAAGCGCCCCCAACGGTCTCCAGACCGTTAGGTGTAATGGCATCAATGGGGTTCACGTACAAGCTTTTTTTGTAAAGATGGGTGTAAATTATCAAAAATAAATTAAAAACCAAAAAACAATGTCAATTAAGTTTTAGGGTCCCGTATATGGTAGTTTAAGCTTTACAACAGCGTATAGCCCTGCAAGTGGGAAACAAAAAACAAGAAATAGTAATGCGGTTCTGAAATATTTTGGTCTTGATATATGAAAAAAGGAAAAAAACATATGCAAAGTCAGCTTTAAAGGTATAGACTCAAAATTGAAGCGGGTGGGTCTCACGCTTTTTCTCTATGTGCACCGTATAGGTGACAGTAGCCTTTCGGGCACAGGCCAAAGTGAACGTTTGTGTATTTCAATGCTAAAATAGAATATTTTACACTTTCTATCAGTAGAACAACATTAGGTGTATGTATTTCAAAAAGACATGACACAATAAACAAAATAAAAACATTTATTGGATGCAGGAATCAGTGTCCCACACAAAATGACAAAATAAAAAAAAAATAAAAAAAAAACTAAAATTTAAAAGTAATAATAAAACATTATAAAATAGACAAACACAATATAACCATTTAAACTACAGAGTAAACGAAATCAATTAGGCTAATTGTATATTCATAATTAATTAATCTTATTATTAAAATATAAAGAAAAATATAATCACGCATAAAATTGGGTATTTTGGGGTTAAAAGAAAAAGAGGAAAAAATTGGGTTATTTTTAACAAACCCGAGGTTGAGTGTTAGTTGCCCAATTTAATTTTTCGCACTGCAGCCGGGGGGAAAAAAGCGCTTTGCCCTTGCAGTGCATTTCCACAAAAAGGGCGCTTCCCTCCCTTTCATGCGATCAGGGTCTTGTTCTGTTTGCGGGCTATTATTATTTTTTTTGAAATTTGGATTGCCCCCGTTTTGCTTTTTTTTTTTTTACGCAGTTGGCCTTGATGCGTATTCAGGGACGCCGTTCCCCGTACAAGATGTGCGGCCCGCCCCTGTAGCCCGTTTTACAGAGTAAAGCGAGCCATTGATCCCCCACGGCCCAAACCAGGAGATAGAAATTTGCAAACTGTCATCACAGTACCCCTGTCCTTTTACAGAGAAATACATCAGTGGATCCCTTTTTTTTGCACTGGTTGGTGTTGGTGCGCTGTTGGTGCGGGACCGGTTGTAAAAATTGAATGAAAATTAAAATTTAAAAACGGGAGAGAATAAAATTTTTTTTTTTTTTTTTTTTTATTAATTTTTTTTTTCAGTTTTTTAAAAAAAAACGTTTTTATTTTATAAAAGTTAGTTGTTTGTAAAGTCACTAAATTGGTGCCCAATTTTCCCTGTTTGCGAGATAACTTGTATGTTAAAGTTTCGTAAGGGAGGGGCATGAGACGAGCCCTGTGTGTGAATTTTAAGAAAATCTCCCCTTCGGTGCTCTGCTGCGCCAGAAAGCTGTGGGTTTTTGAAGACGACGGTTATCTTACTTTTTTAAACCCAAAATTTACGGTGAGTGTGTAAATAAATACAGTATTTCACATATAAAAATTTTCAACAAAAGTACAGGTATTAGTTGGTCATAAATAAGTGGCGCGGGGCCCTGTCTAGACGCCGTGTGGGAGCTCCCCCGGAGATTGTGGTTTTTTAGTTTTTGTGTTTGTTTTTAATTCTTTTTTTGCTCAAAACATCGGCACTAACATCCACGAACGCAGCACACTTTTGGACATAAACTTTTGCGCAAAAAAAGGTTTTTTTTCACTTTTCCCCTCGACCAGCGTGGCCCGGGAGAGATAGTACGGCGAGCCACAATAACAAAGTGGAGACTCACCTCCAAGGGCGGTTTTTGGGAAGGATTCTTAAAAGGGGCGGGGGCCCTTGGAAAAACCGGGTTTCCCCTTGCCCTGGGATTTTTCCCAAGGAAATTTTTTTGCCCCGGGCTACCCCCAAAAAAAAATCCCCTTTAAAAAATTTTAAAAAAAGGTTCCAAAAAAGGGGGGGGCCCCCATTCACCCCTTCGGGGAAAGACGGCCTTTTCCCCAAATAAAAAAACCTTTTTTAAAAACCCAATAAAAACCCCCGGCCAAATTCAAACCCAGAAAACGCTTGGAAAAAAAAATTTTTAAAAAGGGGAGAAACCCTATTAAAACAATTGCCCAAAATCAAAACCAACAATCCAAAATTTGAATTCCCCTCGAATTCATCTTGGGGGCCCCAAGCCATTCCCCCCACACTAAAACTAAAAACCCCCAAAAATTTAAGGGGGAATTTTTAAAAAACAAACCAAACCCCTTTTTTTTGGTTATTTTAAATTTTTGTTAGGGGTTTTTTTGGGGGAATTCCACATGTTAAAAACCCCCAAGGAACCTGCCAAAAATCCCATTTATTCCCAAAACCCCGTTTAAAAACCGACACGATTCTCCAAACAAAATAAACCCCCCAATTTGGAGAAAACCCAATTGAAAATTGGAATTTGCGTTGGGGAAAAACCGCAAGAAATAAGTTTTTTTTAACCACTAAAAATTTGGGACCGGTTAACCCCTTAAAAAAAAATACGGTTTTTAAACCCTTTTAACCCGGGGTTTTTGGTTTTGGAAGTCCTTTTTTAATTTTTTTTGGTGGGGAAAATTTTTCCCAAACAGAAAAAATTTGGTAGGCCGGAAGAATTTCCTTTTTTTTTGAAAAACCGGGAACATTTAGGGTTTGGGTTAACCAAAGACCCCCCCCAAAATGGCCCCCATGGGAAAAACCCTTAGGGCTACCTTTGTAAGGTTTTAAAACTAAAATTGCTGTTCAGTTTAAGGGAAATCGTTGAAAATTGAAACCTTAACCCCGGGGGTTGTGGTTTAAGGCCAAAAAAATTTAAAGTTTTAAGGGTTAAAAGTTCCAAAAGCAGAAGTTGGGTTTCCCAAATTTTTTTTAAATTAAACCCACATTTTTTAACAACTGGGAAATCGGGATAGGAAAAATTGCGGTTTAAGGTAAGAAATTTCCCCTTAGTTTTTGTGAATCTTTTTTGAATTTTAATTAACGTAGTTGTTTTTGGGCCGATTGTGTTTATTTAAACCCTTAGAAGAAAACCCCAATGGAACCCCAAGTTTGGTCGGGGGAATTGAAAAAAACCATTTTTAACTCCATTGGGGGGTTTATCAATTTTTTTGTGGCTTGGGGTGGGTACCTTTTCTTTTTGCCCAATTAAGAAGCCTTTTTTTCCGTGCTTGTTTTTTTATATTTTGAAATGGCCTAAAGAAGGGTTTCCTCGAAAAGGTTTTTAAAAGGGTTTCGCCCTTTTCTCCCCTTTTTCTTTTTCCCCTCCCCACTTTTCCCCTTAATAACCTTTTTTTTGTTTTTCCCCCCTCCCTTTTCCCTTTTTTTCCCCCTCTTTTTCAACCCCCCCACATTTTTACTGGGGTCTTGTCTGGGGTTCAGACAAAAAAAGGACTGGGATTTTATTTCAGGCCGGGGTCAAGACCAAAATGCGGGGATATCACTAAATTGTTTGCGCTTTGTTGATTTATTTGTTAAACATCATAATGTCATCCGACATAAAGCAACATGCGGGGTGTTAGAAAATAAAAACAAACCCCCTTTTCGGGGAATTTTAATAAACCCTTAAAAAGATATTATTTTTTCAGTGTTATGGTAAAAAATTTAAAGGGTTTTGGGCCCAAATAAGTTGATTTAGTCACCCCTTGTGTTTTTTTGTATTTGTTTGCTCATAGAAAAAAAAAGGGGAAAATTTCCCCAAACCAAAAAATTCAGCTCGGCAATGCTTTTTGATTTTTTTTATCAAGACTTTTCCCAAAGGAAACATTTATACTTATATTTTAAAAAACCCAAATATTCTTTGGATGGGTGTTTTGAACGCTGGTGGCTTGTCATGAAGAAACCCTATGTAAACTTTCTAATAACTTTTTTGTTTTTTTTTTCCCCACTGCAGTGCCCAAGGATATCGTGCTCCCCGAATTGGGGGGACGGCTGGAAAAAGCCACGTTGTTTGTTTCAAAACAAAAAGAAACCCTCCAGTTTTTATTATCTTTCAGCGATTTGCAGACATATTGGGTGTCTCAAACCACGGGAACGCAAGGGTTTAGGTAATTATTGACACATAAAATTCCCAATTTATTTTCCCCCTGCTTTTGGGGATAAATTAAATTTTCCCCTGTCCTGAGTAATGGGGCTTTAAAATTTTAATTTAAAATTTCATGTTTCCTTTAAATCTAGTGGGATGGGCCCTGTTTCCCTGCCCAAATTTTCTGACCCATTTTCCCAAAAATTTTGTGGCTTTAATTACAAATTTAAAGGGGTTTGGGATGAAAAAATTTTGTTGTAAACATTTTTAACCATGTGTATTAATCATTATTTGAAGAAGCAGCAAATCCTGTGTTAATTTTTTTAAACCGGTTTTGCAAAAACCCAGTGGCACTAGTGGTCAAAAAAAAAAAGGTTTCCCAATCCTACTAGATACTGGAACATAATGGAACTTTAAAAAGAAATAATAATCCCTTTCTTTTACCCGGACGGGGGGAAAATAACATCACCATATTTTCAGGGAATGTATTAGAAAGGTTGAACAAGCAAAAGGTTTGAAGAATTTTTTAGGAACCCCCAAAATGTGTTTCCTAAAACCTCTGGAACTAAGAACTTGTACTACATAGGGGTTGTGGAGGGGGGGCCTGCAGTGGGGTTTGGGTTCCCCCTGGGAGGGATTTCAAGCATTCATTTGGATTCCCCAATTTTAAAATTTGCACCGGGGGAAAAGTTTAGTACACATGGGTTTGGAAACAATAGGGGGACAAAAAATTTGATCTGAATATTTCCCCAGAAAAACATGGAAGATTTGGTTTGCCTTTAAAATTTGGGCTTTTTTATTAAAAAGATGTAATGATATTCCTAAAAATAAGTTAGGGGGATCCCACTAACCCTTTTTCAAACCTATTCCTCCCTGTATTTTAAGGATTTAAAACGAAAGGTGTCTTCCGTTAAAAATTTTACCACCCAAACATTTAAATGCATGATCCTTACATAAAAAAAGCCCCCAAACCTATAAATAACCCCAGGTGAAACCCTGTTATTTTTCCCTTAACATAACACAAACTTACTTAATTGGTTTTTAAATTGCATAGAAAAAATGGTCAATTTAATTAACCTCGGGGTTGTAAATTTGTTTTACAGACCATTATTTTAATGTTAAAATGAGTGACAATTGCTCTGTCCTTTTTTATTTTTTAAATTTTTTTTAAAATTTACAGGCTTTTTTAATATCTCCATACATGGTCGTTTCCTAAAACCCAGGGCCCGAGGGCGTTTTGGTGAACAAGGAAAAAGGAAAGACGAATTGGCCCGGGCGCTGTGGGGTGCCGTTTTTTTGGAGGGGCTTCGTTGTGAAAGGGGAGTCTTGTTCGACAAGTCTGCTGGGCCCAAACCCCAAAAGGGGCTGCTTTTAAGCTATGTTCACAAAATCCCAAAAGGTGTACATTCAGAGGCTGGGCCAAACCCCTTGGGGCATCTGGTGGAAACCACAAGCTCATCAGGTCAGTAAACTTTACCCATTTTGTAATAAAAGCACTGTGAAAATGTATTCCCCCCTTTCTGATTTTTTTTAAATTGTTACATAGTAGTTTTTTTCAAAATAAATTTCAAACCCTTAGGGCGGAGGTAATTTTAGAAAAAGGGGACAAACCCCCTAACAAAAACATAATTTAATTTTTAAATTTATTATTTTATCTATTTAATGAAACAAGTGAAGCCCAACAATAAATTTTCCCCCCAATGTGAAAAAGTATAGGGTTTGGGTGGTTGTTGTGAAAAAAATTTTTGGGGTGGAATTCAAGTTATTTAGTTAAGGGGGAAAATACTTTTTTTGCTGAAAAAACCGTTTTCATTTTGTTATACTTTTACCGCTTTTTAAACGGGTACTTTTACACATCTTACTATTACTTGCCGGGCTACCACAGTTTCATTGTCTAGCACGGGCAATTTATTTTATTTTATTATATTGTATTTTAGATTTTATTTTTAACCCCCTTTTCCTATATTGTAGCTGCTGTACTTTTTTATGTCTTAGTTTTTAAAAAACAAAATTTTTTTTTTTTTTTTCCCAAATTGGACTTTTTTTATCCCACTTTTCTAAAACATATATGAAAGAGACGTTGGGGGTAGCCTGAGATTTGGGCCAAGGGACGAGCCCCTGTAATTGTAAAGAACTTGAAAACCCTTTGCATGTCAAACAAAAATTTCTAGTCTATTTTTGAGCTATGACATTGTCATTCATGTTTGAATTTGGTGTAGTTTTTAAAAGGGATGCTAGAAAATGGTTTTTACAATTACAAAAAGTTTTAAAAAACGTAGGGGATAAAACTTTTTTTCCCTATTTTTTTTTCAAGGGGGAAAGAATCGTTTTTCCCAGGGTTTGGAATCGATGGATTCGGGGTCGACGGGATTGTTTTTCCTAAAAGCTTGGGGAAAAAAAAGAAGCAGAAAGGGAAAAGGGGAAGTAATTCGTTCAGGCGGTTCCCAAATTTGGGTGTCCCCCCCTAGAGGAGATTTTATCAGGGTGGAGAGAAAATCCCGTTTCCCTCTTCATGGACATCTTTCGGGGCCCCCCCCCCGGGAAGTAAATTGAGATGTGGAGAGATTTTTGGGAAAGGGCCTCTCAAAGGGATACCATTCCTCTTCACAATGTGGAGCATGTTTGGAATTTTGGGAAATGCAACAATAAAAATTTTGGGTCAACCTTTAAAACCACCCATGGGCTCAGGACATGCCCCCGTATCAAATGTTGTCCCGGGGAAATGTCTTCAATTTACAGTCACGAAATCTCACGGGTTTTAAAGGGGGTTTTCGGTGCAGATGAGCAGCCAGAGGGGGAAGTACGAGACTACCAGAAACCTGCTTTCAACGGGCCAGAGGGGGTTTAAAATGTTCCCTCCTTTCGTTTTTTTTCTTGACCCTGGTCCCCTTTCAAGAACCCCCACCCCAAGAGTCAACCCTTTGGGGGTTTTTCAAAAAAGACGGGATTGGAGTCGATCTGCTGGAGGAAGTCTGAGCTTTCTCTCATTTTTAACTAAACCCAAAAGCTAGGATTTTTTTTCAGTCCATAAAAACCTTTAAAGAGATTAACAAAAAAATAAATTGATTTTTCCCCCGGGGAAAAGACGGGTAAATTTTTAACAGTAGTTTAGGCTGTAAGAAAAATTTCCATCCCCCCTACTCAAATCTTTTACCCAATTTTAGCAAATGGGACAAATATATTGTATCCTTGTGCACCCCTGTTTTTGTAAAAATGACAATAAAGGGAACCCTTGTACCTTTTTATGGGGACTTTGGTCCTTAATGTTATTTCCCCAATTTTGGCTGTTACAAAGGGGTTTCTTCATGAAAATAAAAGGGCAACATGACAAAGCACACAGACATTGGTTTTCAAATTTTCTTTATTGTTCATTTCAAAACAACACTCATACAACGGGAAACTTTAAAAAAACTTTAAAAACCCCAATTAAACTGATAAGACCCCGGGAAAGGCTTTTTCAAAAAGATAAATTTTTTTTAAAATTATGTGCGAAAAAATTTAAGCCCAAAAAGGTTTAGGTCAGAGTCAGAGTTTTTTTAATGTTCAAAAAAAAATTTTTTTTTTTGGCCCCCCCCCCCTTTCCCCCCTACTAGCCAGACAGTTTTTCCCCCCCCTCATATCAGTCCGGGACTTAAAATTTGTATATCCCTGAGAAAGTGAGTAAAGGGAAAGGTTAAACACCTTGATACCTTCATCCCCCACTTCTCAAGTTTCAGGACCCATTCCCAAACCCTATGCCCACTACTAACTCATTTTTTTTTGAAATACATTGGCTGATATTTAACAAAATCTCTCCTTTGTTGATAGAGCGCTGCTCTGCCTGTCATGTTTTATTTAACCCTGTAACATCTAAATGAGCCCAAGGAAATAGGGGACAATAAAAAAAAATTTTCAAAAAAAAAAATCAAATTTTTCCCTTTTTCCACTGAAAAAAAAATATTGTGAGGCATATGAAACCCGCACTGTTAACTACTACCAAAAACATTACAGGGTCATAAATAAAAAAGGGGAACCCCATGTTAAAGATCACCCTACACATTTACATGGGGGCTCAGACCTGCTCCCCTCATCTTTATTACTGTAATTAAATGGAACAAACTTGTGAATGTGATAGTGCGCCTAGTGGTAGGATGGTAACATTAAAAAGCAGACAGTTTTGGGAAATGATTGAAAATTGATTTTTAAATGGGATAAACACATCATCATGATAAAGTTAACTACAAGCACTTAAGGTGACCATATAGTTTAAAACCTATTTTTTTTGGTTTCTGTCCCTTAAAAAACAATTCGGGGGGAACAGCAACAGCAAAAAAGCTATTCTACCAGTTCAAAACTGAATAGAAAAAAGTAAAAACCAATAAAAGGGACTTTAAAACTAATCAATAAGCATGCTGGGGGGTAGATGTGAAGTTTGGGGGACTACAGGAAAGGGGTGGAGCATATTTTTTATAAAGGGCCCAAGATTTCAACAAGAGAGACGGGACCCCTTAAAATTACATTCCAAAGAAATCACGACACTGGGTATTTAAGAGAAATGTTTCAGATGATTTTAAAGGTGATGAGGGTACGGGCTATTTTAGATTTTAGAAAACACGGGAATTAACACTAGGACCCCCAAAAGGTTATAGCATCCCTTAAGGCCGAAAAGGCCCTCCCGGGATTTTTTAGGTGAAATGGCATCAATGGTGTTCCCCTTCACAATGCATTTATTTGAAAAAGGAGGGGTGAAAATTTAAATCAAAAATAATTAAAAATCCAAAAAAACAATATCAATTTAAGCTATAGGGTCCCGTTTTTGGTAGTTTTTTACGCAAATTACAACACCCGCTTTTAGCCAATGCAAGTGGGGAAATCAATAAAAAAGGGAAATATTTAAGGGAAAGGCTTTTTAAAGTATTTGGGTTTAAAATATATGAAACAAAGGAAACAACATATGCAAAGCAGCTAAAGTGTATGGGACTACAACTTGAAGAGGCTGGATCTAAAGGCTTTGCTCTATGGCACCGTTTAGGCGCACAGTACCTTTAGGGCCCGGGCCCAAAAACTGAAAAGTTTTTTGTATTGCAATGTAAAATAGAATATTTTACCCCTATTCATCGGTTTGGAAAACTATTAGGATGAAAGTTTTTTCCCAATACGGGCCCCCATGACACAAAAAACCCAAAAAAAAAAACATTTATTGGATGCGGGAAATCTTGTCCGACACAAAAAAACCCCAAAAAAAAAAAAAAAAAAAAAAAAAAATTTTAAAAAAAAAAAAAAAAAAAAAACAAAATTTCCCTTTAAAAAAAGAGTAAACGAAAACAATTTAAAAAAAATTTTAAAAAAATTAAAATTTTTTTTAAAAAAAATTAAAAATAAAAAATTTTAAAATTTTTTTTTTAAAAAAAGGGGGGTTTTTTTTTTTTAAAAAATGAGGTTTTAAAACCCCCAAAATTTTTTTTAACCCCCGGGGGGAAAAAGGGGTTTGGGTTTGGGGCCCCCCCAAAAGGGCCCCCCCGGGGGGAATTTTTTTTTTGGGGGTTTTTTATTATTTTTTTTTTTTTTTTTTTCTTTCCAAAGGGTTGGGGGCCCCCCGGGGGCCCCCCCCAAAAAAAAGGGGGGGGCCCCAAAGGGGCCCCTTTTTGGGAAAAAATTTTCCCCCCCCCAAACCAACCCGGGGAAAAAAAATTTAAAATGTAAACACAGTACCACTGTCCATTTAAAAAAAAAATCAGTGGGGTTTTTTTTTTTCCCTTTGGGTTTTTGGGGGGGGGGGGGGCCGGGTTTTTAAAAAAAAAAAAAGAAAAAAAAAAAAGGGGGAAAAATTTTTAAACCCCCCGGGTTTTTTTAAATTTAAAATTTTGGGGTGGTTTTTTTTTTTTTTTTTTAAAAAAAAACCCCAAAAAAAAGTTTTTTTTTTAAATTAAAAAAATTTTTTTTAAAAAAAAAATTTTTTTTTTTTTTTAAGGGGGGGGGGAAAAAAAAAAAGGGGTTCCCCTTTCTGCTGCCCGAAAAAGGGGGGGGGGGAAAAAGGGGTTTTTTTTTAAAAAAAATTTTTGGGGGGGGGAAAAAAAAAAAAAAAACAAAAAAAAAAAACAAAAAAAATTTTTTTTAAAGGGGGGGGTTTTTTGGGGGGGGGGGGGTTTTTTTTTTTTTTTTTTGGTTTTTTCCTTTTTCCCCACCAAAAACCCCCCCAAAAAAATTTTTTAAAAATTTTTTTTAACAAATTTTTCCCTTTTTAAAAGGGGGGCAGGGTTTTTGGGGAAAAAAAAAGGAAAAAAAGGGGGGGGGGGAAAAGGGAAAAAAAAGGGGGGTTTCCCCAAAAAAGGGGTCCCCCCCCCTTTTTTTTGGGGGGGGTTTAAAAATTTTTTTTTGGGGGGTTAAAAGGGGGGTTTCCCTTTTTTTGGGGAAAAAAAAGGTTTCCCCTTTGGGGCCCCCCCCCCAAAAATTTTTTTTTCCTTTTCCCCCCAAAAGGGGAAACCCAAAGGGGGTTTTTTTTAAAAAAAATTTGGTAAAAAAACCCCCCAAAATTTTTTTTCCCTTTTTTTTGGGGGGCCGGGAAAAACCTTGGTTTTTTCCAAATTTTCCCGGAAATTTTTCCCCCCCCCTTTTTTAAAAAACCCCCCCAAAAAAAGGGGGGGGCCCCCCCAAAAAGGGGGGGAAAAAGGGGAAAGGGGGGGGGGGGCCCCCCAAAAAAAAAAACCCCCTTTAAAAATTTTTTTTAAAAAAAAAAAACCCTTTAACCCTTTAAGGGGGTTTTTTTTTCCCCCCCCCCGGCCCTTAAAAAGGGAAAACCCCCCAAAAAAAAAGGGGGCCCCCAAGGGGGAAATTTTTAACCCCCCGGGGTAAAAAATTTTTTGGGGGGGGTTTTTTTTTAAACCCCCCAAAAATTTTTAAAAAAAACCCAAAAAGGGGGAACCCCCCTTTGGGGGGAAAAAAGGTTTTTTTTAAAAAAATTTTTTTTTCCAAAAACCTTTTCCCCCGGCCCCCTTTTTTTTTGGGGGGGGCCCAAAAGGGCCCAAAAAAAAAAAAAGGGGGGCCAAAAAAAACCCCCCCAAAAGGGGTTTTTGAAAGGAAAAACCCCCCCAAAAAAAAGGGGGCCCCCCCCGGAAAAGGGGAAAAAAAACCCCGGGGGGAAAAAAAAGGGGGGGGGGGGGAAAAAAAAACCCCCAAAAAAAAAGGGGGGGGGGCCCCCCCAAAAAAAGGGGGGGGGAAAAACCCAAAAAAATTTTTTTCCCAGGGGGGAAAAAAAAAAAAAAAAAAGGGGGGGGGGGAAGGGGGAAAAAAAAAGGGGGGGGCCCCCCCCAAAAAAAAACCCCCCCGGGGGGGGCCCAAAGGGGCCCCAAAAAAAAAAGGGCCCAAAGGGGAAGGGGGGAAAAAAAGGGGGGGCCCCAAAAAAGGGGGGGGGGGAAAAAAAAAACACAAAAAAGCAAAGGGGGGGGGGGGGGGAAAAAAAACCCAAACCCCCCCGGGGGGGGAAAGGGGGAAAAAAAAAAAAAAACCCAAAAACCCCAAAAAAAAAGGGGGGGGCCCAAAAAAAAAAAAAGGGGGGAAAAAAAGGGGGGGGGGGGGCCCTTTTTTTTTGGGGGGAGGAAAGGGGGGGGGGGGGCAGAAAAGGGGGGGGGGGCCCAAAAAAAAAAAAAAGGGGGGGGGAAAAAAAAAAAAAAAAACCCCAAAAAGGGGGGGGGGAAAAAAAAAACCCCCGGGGGGAAAAAAAGGGGGGGAAAAAAAGGGGGAAAAAAAGGGGGGGGAAAAAAAAGGGGGGAACCCCCCCCAACCCCAAAAAAAAAAATTTTTTTTTGGGGGAAAAAACAAAAAAAAAAAAAAAAACCCCAAAAAAAAAAAAGGGGGGAAAAAGGGGGGGGCCCCCCGGGGGGGGCCCCCCCAAAGGGGGAAAGGGGAAAAAGGGGGGGAAGGGGGAAAAAAGAAGGGGGAAACCCA
Organism: Hoplostethus atlanticus; assembly: GCA_034670405.1. NCBI lineage: Eukaryota > Metazoa > Chordata > Actinopteri > Trachichthyiformes > Trachichthyidae > Hoplostethus > Hoplostethus atlanticus. The sequence continues at coordinate 12,106 of JAXDDX010000430.1, read as the reverse complement.
AAGGGGAAAAAAAAAGGAGAGGGGGGGGGGGGGGGCCCCCAAAAAAAGGGGGGGGGGGGAAAAAAAAAAAAAAGGGGGGGGGAAAAAAAAAAAAAGGGGGGGGGAAAAACCCCAAAAAGGGGGGGCCCCAAAAAAAGGGGAAAAAACCCCCCCCAAAGGGAAAACCCCCCCAAAAAAGGGGGGAAAAAAACCCGGGGGGGAAAAACCCCCGGGGAACCCAAAGGGCCCCAAAAAAGGGGGGGGGGGGGAAAAGGGGGGAAAAGGGGGAAAGGGGGCCCCAAAAAAAAAAACCCCCCCGGGAAAGGGGGGGGGGAAAAACCAAAGGGGGGGGGGGAAAAGGGGGGGGGGGGGGAAAAACCCGGGCAAGGGGGAACAAAAAAAAAGGGGAAAAAAAAGGAAAACCGGGAAATTTCCAAGGGGGGGCCCGGGGGAAAAAAAAAAAAAAGGGGCAAAAAGGGGGGGCCCCCCCCCCAAAAAAAAAGGGGAAAAAGGGGGGGGGGGAAAAAAAAAAGGGGGGGGAAAAAAAAAAAAAAGGGGGGGGCCCCCAAAAAAAAGGGGGGGGGGGGGGGAAACCCAAAAAAAAAGGGGGAAAACCCCAAAAAAAAGGGGGGGGGGGAAAAAAAGGGGGGGCAAAAAAGGGGAAAAAAGGGGGAAAAGGGGGGGAAAAAAAAAACCGGGAAAAAAAAAAAAACCCGGGGGGGGCCCCCCGGGGAAGGGGCCCCAAAAAAAGGGGGGGGAAAAAAGGGGGAAAAAGGGGGGGGGAAACCCCGGGGGGGAAAAAAAAAGGTTAAAACCCCCCCAAAAAAAAAAAAAAAGGGGGGGAAAAAGGGGAAGGGAAAAAAGGGGGGGGGGAAAAAAAAAAAAAAGGGGCCCGAGGGGGGGGGGGGGCCCCCCCCCCAAAAAAAAAAAAAAAGAAAAAAAAAACCCCGGGGGGAAAAAAAGGGGGAAAAAAAAAAAAAAGGGGGGGGGGAAAAAAGGGGGGGGGAAAAAAAAAAGGGGGGGGAAAAAAGGGGAAAAAAAGGGAAAAAGGGGGGGGAAAAAAGGGGGGGGGAAAAAGGACCCCAAAAAAAAAACCCCGGGAAAAAGGGCCCGGAAAGGGAAAGGGGGGGGGCCCCCCCGGGGGGAGGCCCCCCCCCGGGGGGGGGGGGGAAAAAAAAATTAAAAAAAAAAAAAAGGAAAAAGGGGTTTTTTGGGGGGGGAAAAAGGGGGGGGGGGAAAAAAAAAGGGGGGGCCCCCAAAAAAAAAAAAAAAAAAAAAAGGGAAAAAATTTAAAAAACCCCAAAAAAAGGGGGGGCCCGGGGGGGGAAAAGGGGGGGGGAAAAGGGGGGGGAAAAAAAGGGGGAAAAGGAAAAAAAAGGGGTAGACAAAAAAAAAAAAGGGGGGGGTTTTCCCGCCAAAAAGGGGGGGAAAAAAAGGGGGGGGGAAAAAAAAAAAAACCCCCAAAGGGGGGAAAAAAACCCCCGGGGGGGGGGGGGGGGGAAAAAAGGGGGGGGGGGGGGAAAAAAAAAACCCCCAAAAAAGGGGGGGTGGAAAAAAGGAGGAAAAAAAAAAAAAAGGAACAAAAAAAAAAGGGGGAAAAAAGGGGAAAAAAAAAAAGGGGGGGGGGGAAAAGGGGGGGAAAAAAAAAAAAGGGGGGGGGGGGCCCCCAAAAAAAAAGAAAAAGGGGGGAAAAAAAAAGGGGGGGGGAAAAAAATTTAAAAAACCAAAAGGGGGCCCCCCAAAAAAAAGGGGGGGGGGGGGGAAAAAAAGGGGGGGGGGAAAATTTTGGGAAAAAAAAAAAAAAAGGGGGGGGAAAAAAAAAAATTTTTTAAAAAAAAATTTTCCCCAAAACCCCCAAAAAAACCCCCCTAAAGGGAAACCGGGGAAAAGGGGGAAAAATTTTTTAAAAGGGAAAACCCGGCCCAAAAACGGGGGGGAAAACCCGGGGAAAAGAAAAAAAAAACCAAAAAAAAAAAAAAAACCCGGGGGGGGGCCCAAAAAAAAACCCCAAAAAAAAGGGGGGGGAAAAAAAGGGGAAAAAAGGGGAAAAAGAAAAAAAAAGGGGGGAAAAAAAGGGGGGGGAAAAAAAAAGGGGAAAAAAAAAAAAAAAAAAGGGGGGGGGGGAAAAAAAAAAAAAAGGGGGGGGGGGGGGGGAAAAAAAAAGGGGAAAAAAAAAAAAAAGGGGGCCCCCTTTTGGGGGGGAAAAAAACCCCAAAAACCCCCAGGGGGGGGGGGGGGGGGGGGGGCCCCCCCCCCCCCCCGGGAAAAAACCCCAAAAAAAAAAAAAACCCCGGGGGGGGGGGGGGGGGGAAAAAAGGGGGGGGGGGGGGGGGAAAAAAAAAGGGGGGAAGGGGGGGCAAGGATCGAGATATTGGGCTAAGAGAGGGAACTTTGGGAAGTGTCAAGTTTATCAACAACCGGGGTTTGGGTCCACACCCAAACCCCTTTTGACTTGATTGTTTTTTCACATTATGACAACATTCACGAAAAAAAATTGGGCCGGGTTGGTTTCACTTTCTTATAGACCATTCTTTTTTTGTCTTTTACTCTTTAACTTGTGTTGTCTTGTCATTTTACTACAGGGCCAACTGATATCCGGACCCTGGCGCTCAGAGGGCTTCCTCTTATCCTTGGAGGACAACAGACTTCTACAAAGCTGGCTTTGTAAGTACCCTCTTATGTTCTCAAAGAGTATCTAAAAGGACCATGACGGCGTAATCTTTCAACATTGATAGTTCCTGACTGACAAACTCTGAGCATAGTCGCATAGAATAAGGATGTTGTTCCACTTATCACTCATAATCTGCGACTCTCCTGTGACTAGGCTATATTGCTTGATGGTTATTTCATGAGAAATCATCATTTTGCTCCCATGTCGTTTAAGGACTCTGATGCTGATGACTCATTCCGCCACATGGAAATTGGAATCCTCCTCGTTGAGCGTGAAGGTGCTGTGCTCTCATCCCTGCATCTCAGTCCAGCTTCAGTAAAGATCATCATTGAGGCAGCAGTCGTGATGGACAACATCGAAGACCTGCCGAAAGCTATGTGCCTCCTGTTTGGACTTTCATATGCACTGCATCTCAACTACCCCAAGTCAATGAAGCTTACATTCCAGTTCATCCAACAGGTACTCCTCACGCTGGGCCACAGTGAACTAAAACCCAAGTTACAAACATTGAAAAACCAGCTTGCAATGTAAAGAAATGCTGTCAAGTCTACTGTAACTACTCTACTACCATGGCTGCTGTTTTTGTTTTCCCACGGCGCGCCATGTAGCCACAGTCACAGCTTGAACATAGATCAGTGTGTATATCTGAGGTGGTCTCAAAGGAGACAGTTGGGTATGGCAATGTGTGGTATTTCCAGAATTGATTTATTAGCAAGAAGTGTATGTTCACACACAGTTCACACAGACACACAGACACACTTACGTTTTAGAAGCTTGCCAGTTTTAATGGTGTGTCGTGTGTGGCAAAGTTTTTTGATTGATTATAAGAAGTTGCAATGTCAATTATGTTCAGCTTTGCAATAGCAAAAATAAAATGCTTTGTGTAACATTTAAATGTATTGTTTGATTTGTTCTTTTTATTAAAGCATAATGTATTTTATGCAATCTTCAAAATCAAAATAGTATAATTAAATTAGAAGAAAATATATTACTTATATTAACAAATTACTTTAAGTAGTGATAAATAAGATGTTTATGTATGTTGAACTTAAAGTAGTTAGTTTGTCTACTGCATCTAATTAAGGTTCTATGTTAATACAACTTAACCTGTTTAGTTTTGCCTTGTGTAAAAACTAAAGAGGTTTAAGGCAACGGGTTTCCACGCAATGTTCTAGTAATGTCAACTAATTCGGGCTAATGTCAATCAGACCCTGGTCCGATCTAATGTGTTGTGATTCTAGAGACAAATAGATAGAAAACATAGACAATCATGTATAGGTGATACATGGTTTTAAATACGTGGTAATGCAACTCAATCTAATAAGACACCTGCATAGAATACACCGGACTTACCGTGGCTTGTAGAGGCCTCTGTAAGGTCCTCAATTGTGTTGCTTTCCCCCTAATCTTCACCAAACCAAAAAGAAAAACATATCGTATTAGTTTTCATCCAACTATGGGTGAGCGTTTGAATAGAATATGACATAGTTAATAGAATACTTACAGTAAACAAACATCTTGTGTAGGTTCGGTCGATTCCACAGCGTTGAAGCCTGTCTGGTCAACATACAACAGTACACCTTACATCCCCAAAGACTCTCAATCCAGACTTCAGCACAATCCAGACTTCAGCACTATTCAGACTTCAGCACTATTCAGACTTCAGCACAATCCAGACTTCAGCACAATCCAGACTTCAGCACAATTCAGACTTTAGCACAATTCAGACTTCAGCACAATCCAGACTTCAGCACAATCCAGACTTGAACACAATCCAGACTTAGACACCGAGCGTCAAGATTTGTTCAGGACAAACACACTTCATTTATCACTCAGAAATATCTTCTCGTCAATCAAATCAAATCAAATCACATTTATTTGTATAGCCCTTAATCACCGTTACAGTCTCTAAGGGCTTCACAGTGCCCAACATGTGAAAATAATAAATGGTTAGTACACGACATCCCCCAGCCTTAGACCCTCACAGAGGACAAGGAAAAACTCCCACAAACCCTCACTGGGAAAATTGGGAGAAACCTTGGGAGGGGCTACTCAGAGAGGGATCCCCCTACCAGGACGGTTGGGCGTGCAATAGATGCCGAGTTTGGGCAAGCAGCGTATACACAATATATGAAAGTTTATTTTGGTGGGACATCCAGATCTGATGGGGCGGCATCACAGCAACGGCAACTCAGTCAGCGTCATCATAGGACTAGGGGACCATGCAGGCGCCAACACTGCCCACATAGGAGAACGCAACGTCCGCTCAGTCAGCATCGTGCTAGGAGGTGGGACCAACCAGACGCCAACTCTGCCCAGATAGGAGAACGCAACGTCCGCTCAGTCAGCATCGTCCTAGGAGGAGGGACCAACCAGACGCCAACTCTGCCGGGCTGCGGCCTGGAACAGATAGGAGACTCACCCACACACACCCTGACAGCCTGGAACAGATAGGAGACTCACCCACACACACCCATACATGCACTCTCACTCACACAGACAAACATGACCAGCGTCAGTGGACAGGAGCAGGTAGACCAGGAGAATAGGACATGTAGACAGGATGCTAGTATCCATCAGGACCCTGAGCTAGGATAAGCTAACTGGTCTAGCCTTACTCTGAGAAGAGACTGAGCCACTCCCTCAAGGCTGGTCAAATGACAGAGAGAATAAATGGGTTTTTAGCCTTGACTTAAAGACTTCGATAGAGCCTGCCTCTCTGATTGAGGCAGGCAGACTGTTCCATAGATAGGGAGCCCGGTAAGAGAAGGCTCTGTTACCTGCAGTTTTCTTTTTGACTGCTGGGATAGACAGGTAGCCAGCGTCCTGAGATCTGAGGGCGCGTGGCGGTTTATAAGGTTTAATCAAATCGGATAAATAGGACGGTGCCATCCCATGTAATGATTTATATGTAAGTAAAAGCACCTTAAAGTCACACCTGGCCTGAATTGGTAGCCAGTGTAATGAGGACAGGATGGGAGTTATATGGTCGAATTTCCTAGTTTTGGTCAGGATTCTGGCAGCAGCATTCTGGACCAGTTGTAGTTTTTTAGTGCGCCCAGTAGGTAAGCCCGAGAAAAGGACATTGCAATAATCGATTCTGGATGATACAAAGGCATGTACTAAAATTTCTGCGTCTGCCTCTGTTAGCATGGGTCGAATTTTAGCAATATTGCGAAGATGATAAAACGCTGATTTAGTGATCTCCTTAATGTGCAACTCGAATGAGAGGGTAGGGTCGAATTTTACCCCAAGGTTTTTAACGTATGGGCTCTGGGAGATTACACAACTATCAAAGTTAAGAGTACTATTCTCAAATAAGTGTCTATGTCTAGCCGGTCCCACAATCAGCATCTCAGTTTTGCTGCCATTAAGGAGTAGGAAGTTTAGGGACATCCAACATTTGACCTCTGATAGGCAGGCCTCTAGTTTTTGGAATTGGGTGTCATCGGTTGGTTTGACTGGTATGTAAATTTGGGTGTCATCGGCGTAGCAATGGAAGTTAATGCCAAATTTGCGAATGATGCCACCAAGTGGTAGCATATAGATAGAGAATAGCAGTGGTCCTAGGACAGAGCCTTGTGGGACACCAAAGTCCATATTGCAACACTCTGAGGTCATGTTGTTGTAAAAGACGTGGTGTGATCTATCAAGTAGGTAAGACCTAAACCAAGAAAGGGCTGATCCCCGGATACCAATATAATGTTCAAGACGGTTCAAGAGTATCGCATGATCAATTGTGTCGAAGGCTGCACTCAGGTCAAGTAGCAATAGTGCTGAGGTTGAATTGGAGTCAATAGCTAACAAAAGATCATTTACCACTCTCGTAAGTGCAGTTTCGGTCGAGTGAAGGGATCTAAAGCCAGATTGAAAGGGATCAAGCAGGTTATTTTTTGTCAAAAAATCTGTAAGTTGACTGGCTACTGTTCGTTCAAGTAATTTGGAGAGGAACGGCAGATTTGAGATTGGTCTATAGTTCTGAAGTACTTCGGGGTCAAGGTTCGGTTTTTTCAGTAGTGGCTTGATCACGGCCGTTTTAAAGGCGGAGGGCACCGTGCCAGTGGAGAGCGACCGATTGATCATATAGAGAATGGAGGGTCCTAGGATAGGGAATACTTCTTTAAGCAGTTTAGCAGGTAGAGGGTCAAGCATGCAGGTCGTGGGTTTTGAAGACAGAGTTAGCTTGGTGAGAGAGTCTAAGGAAACTAAATCAAACTGTGAGAAAAGACATTCAGCCCGGGGAACACCAAGTGGACTTTTCAGGGGTGAGACGGCACCGCCAGTAGAGAGTGTACTGGTGATCTCATCTCTAATCAGCGTGATTTTCTGACTAAAAAAGGACATGAAATCATTCGGAGAAAACAGAAAGCTATCAGAGGGGGAGGGATTCCGTGTTAGCTTAGCAACAGTGTCGAATAGAAACTTTGGGTTGTTTTTATTTGCACTGATTAACCTAGAGAAGTGTGCAGTTTTGGCTGACGAGAGTGCACATTTATAATTTAGCAAGCTATCATTCCAGGCAAGCCGGAAGACTTCGAGTTTGGTCAATCGCCATTTACGTTCTAGTTTTCTACAGGCTTGTTTAAGTGCACGAGTGTCGTGGGTAAACCACGGTGCAAACTTCCTAGCGTGGTGTTTTCTAGTGACTAACGGGGCGATTGAGTCAAGCGCGTTGGTAAGGCTAGCGTTTAGTTCATTGGCAAAATTGTCGAGTGAGCCAACATGACCGGAGAGTGGTGCGAGAAAACTGGGCAGTTTTTCAGATAGTAACGAGGCCGTAGTGGCATTAATACGACGACTAATATAAGTATCTTCACATTTTTGGCGTGGGAAGATCAATTTGATTTCAAATTTAATGAGATAGTGATCAGATAAGGCGGGCACATAAGAGGAGACCACTAAAGCAGAAACAGGAATGCCACGGGTCAGAACCAGGTCAAGGGTGTTGCCGCCATGGTGGGTTGGTTCATTAACAAATTGAGTGAGGCCGCAAGTATCAATAAGATCTAGGAAGGCCTTACTGAGAGGATCGGTGGAATTATTCAGGTGAATGTTAAAATCACCGATAATGAGAATATTATCAGCTCGGGTCACTAAGTCCGAGATGAAATTGGAGAACTCTTCTAAGAAGAGCGAATAGGGTCCAGGTGGGCGGTAAAGTACTGCTAAGTAGAATGACGGGAGATTCATAGCTGTAGGGCGCAGAATCAGGACTTCGAAGGATGTAAATGTGTTGTTCGTGTTGGGAGTAAGACTAAGGATAGGGTTAAATATCAGGGCAACACCCCCTCCTTTTTTCGTCTCCCGGGCAACCTGAGAACTAAGAAAGTTTGGGGGAGAAGCTTCAATTAGAGGCAAAAACTCATTTGGCTTTAGCCAGGTTTCACAGAGACCCATCATGTCTAGATTATGTTCAGTAATCAAATCATTGATCAGTAACGCTTTTGTTGACAATGATCTTATATTGATGAAGCCCACCGTGAGGCGTTCACTACTGCTAGAGTTTTTATCAATGTTAATGGCAGAATGCGTGGGTCGAATTTCAATTAAGTTGCTGTAATTTACTGTGGGTCGGTAGGAAATTTGACGGGCGCGGTGGGAGAAAGATACAGTCTTAATTGGAAGGACTGTACTGTAATTTTCAAATCGAGAGGTGCCGCTGCCAGAGGATAAAGTAGAAGCAGACTGGTAAAACTCGGTAGATATGGGGGAAAAATGGCGAGCGGGGGGCACAGTCTCAGTCTGTTCTGCTGTAAGCTCTAACCTGGCAGACTCCACACCCTTTCTAGGCCTAGCAGGTTCTCTAATCACCTGCATCCCGGCGAGCTCTACGGACAGATGTCAGCTTTCCCTTAAACATCTATCTATGTTGCTAGATAATAAAGCAGCGCCTACCCCATTAGGGTGGAGGCCGTCAGCTTTCAGCAAGCCGGGTTTGCCCCAGAAGGAGGGCCAGTTATCTAAGAAGACTAATCCCTTTTCTTCACAGTGCTTCGCCAGCCAGAGGTTGAGGGAGACTAATCTGCTATAACTCTCATCATTGCCCCTCGCGAAAGGTAAGGGGCCAGAGACAATTAATCGATGCCGACACATCTTCCTAGCGAGGTCACATGTCCTGGCTATGTTGAGCTTGGTGACCTCCGATTGCCTCATCCTGATGTCGTTGGCGCCGACGTGTACTATGATGTTGCTATACTCACTGGGTGGACCGTTTGCCTCTTTCTTACCCTTGTGTCTGAACCTATTGTTCGCCAGCACCCTTAAGTTAGCCTCAATGTCGGTAGCTCTGGCCCCGGGTAAACAGAAAACCTCGGCCGGCGACTCAAGCCTAACATTACGGGTGATGGAATCGCCGATAACTAGGGTGCGAGACAGTCGGCGGGTCCGGGGAGCCGGGGAGACGCGCCGACCACGGGGACTAGCAAGAACAGTGAAACGATTAGCCATCGGTGGCACCGGTGGCGAGTCGGGCCGCACAAGTGGCGGCTGGAACCGGCGGGCTCTCCGACGTCCGGAGACCGGGACAAACTCGTCACCCACTGCCGATGGAGCTACACTATCTTCGCTAACGCTCGGGCTACTGCTAGCGCTCGTGAGCCGGCTAGATGGCCACGTATCTAGGCTGTCTGGGGTGCCCGTCTCGTCTAAGGTAATCGGCCTATCCGCTTCTAACTGACGGACACGTCTCTCTAACAGAGACAACCTCTCTAAAACGAGCACACAAGAGGGGCACGGAGAACAAGAAGCCATGCTTACCCTTGGTATGGTTGGGAGACTAGGTTGGGTTGTATGGGGGAGCCGGCAGCTGAGATCAAAAAATACGCTGGTGGAAAAATTGACACGGTCGGATGCAAAAAGAACAAAACAAAGACAAAACAAATAAAATAAACCGAATCTGTAGTTGTCTGGTGGGATTCGGTGATCTAAAGTTTTAGATGGAGCGAAGTTTAGCGGAGCTGTTTGCAAAACACCGGGCGGCGAGAACGGCAAACAGGAAACAGCTGAACGGGAAACAGGGAAACAGGGAAACAATAGGAGCAATAGGAGCATTAAATATTTAAAATCATCCGTGACAGCCCCACCACCCATGGACATCTCTCACTCAGTGATGGAGTGTCAATCATCACAATGGTGTCATCACCTCTACCTCTGATGTCCTCTACCTCTGACGTGTGTGTGTGTGTGTGTGTGTGTGTGTGTGTGGGTGTGTGTGTGTGTGTGTGTACATATGTGACAAATCATCATAAAAACTCCACAACCTTGTTTAAAGGAGCTATCTTTTCACATTAGACCCTTATGTTGTCGGTTGCGTCTAGCTGAAATATAACCCTGCTCTATATATTAGTCTAATTTAGACGTCCTAATGTTTAAAACACATTATAATTATCAATTTAATTTAAGTTTATTGTCCCATAGACAAATAAAATAGACGTCTTTATAACATGGTCAAATAACCTTCCTATACCCAATAGTATATCAACAGTGATATAAAGTTGATAGTCACAGGGACAAATTCATTATTTAGTAAAGAACAAATCAGGGTTAAACACCCAAAGATCAATAGACTTCCTTAAGGATTATAAAACAAAAAACAGTCTCATGTGACATCCCACCACCTGAAGAAGCCTGTCTGTCATAGATCAATACACTTCTGATCAATAGGATCATAAAACAGAAACAGTCCATAGTTCACATTGTGTCACACAACCCCCAATGACCCGTTTGACGCTGGTCAATACACCCCAGGATCATAAAACAAATGAATGACGCCTCCACCCACACACTCAGAAATACCTGATCAATAAGATCATTAAATAATTAAAAGGTCACAACATGACACATCACGCAGGTCATCAATCAAAACTGTCCAATTACTGACAGGTCATAAATCAACAGAGGGTCATACATTTAATTTTGACAGGAGGCGTCCCATATAACTACTGATGATGATTAGTGTTGTTGTTGCTGCTAATATTAACATTAATATTGTAGTGACACCGTTTATCACTTCCACAAAGACAGAACAATAACAAATGAACCAAAACAGGTCAAATGGCTCCTACAATATAGATCATATTAGTATTATACAGTAATTGATATTATACAGAGTTAATGATCCATTTTCTTTCTTTCATACCAACTGATCCAGATCCAGATTCCCCAGGTACTTCACATCAACAGCCTGAAACCACCTCAGTTACTTCAGAACCACAACATACTCATCATCATCCAGTGCACCACCAGTTCACCCAGTTCATTTTCTAAAAGAATCTTGTACATGGTTATTTATTGTTTTCATATTGTGCTTTATTTGTTCATGAAAAGCTTTATTGATAATAAAGTATGCCTAGTCATTCATTTTCATTCAGGGATATTAAATGAGTGGTTTGGGTTTGGGGGGCCCCACTGTGAGATGTGGCTTAGGGCCCCAACATGTTCAGAAAGGGCCCTGGTCTGGACCCAGGGCCTGATCACCCCAATCGATCAAACAGGAACAGATCCAACCCTGATACCTGCAGAGGAACAGAGTCAGCAGCAACCTTGGAGAAATATTGTGTCCTGAATTCAAGGAGACTCGCCTTTATTCAAGAAACATGACAAGTAAATGTCAAACTGTCTTCCTTCCACATCACCGAACCTCCGATCATATACACACCTTACACACTTCAACTCACACGTTCACCAGAAGAAGAAGATATCGACTTGAAAAGAGCATCTGGTCCCATTGGGCATGAAGGACTTGAAACCCTTCAGGACTAGGTGGGTCATGATGTCATCACATGGGTGGACAAGCACAACCGGTGTGAAAATGAACCAAATGAAAAGGCGTTCATGTTATTCTGCTCTTCTGCCTGGGATCTGTTGCAAACCCAAACCTGAAGGAGCTAATCGATCGGAGGCAGACAGGCGGTTTGTTAATAATGGGAACGGGAAAAAGGCGGGAATGTTTTCCTATCATACTCTACCACTGTGTTTCAGTAGGTGTGACTGTTCTAGACAGTTTGATCTGCCTCTGAGTGTCATTGTCCAATCAGCGTAAAGTCATGCCACCCATGGTACCGCCCCTTTTGGGCGATTTCAGTCAGGTTGAAAATCGCCCAGATTTCTCTGATAAACTCATGTAAAATCTATTTTTTTTCAAATCTCAGGCACTACAATGCAATCTCTATGGCAGGGCTACTCAACTTTACATAGCTCAAGGGCCACACAGCAAGATACAGCTGTGTCAAAGGGCCCCAACGCACATTTTTTGGTCATATAAAACTATTTTGTAGTGTTATTTCAAGCCACATGGATATCAAATGATTAAATGACAATAAGTAGGCTTTATTCACTAAATGTAAAAGTGTTAGATTGCTGTTGCAATAAATCACAAGAATGTTTAATAAAATAAATATAGGCATATGTCAAGTAAGTTGAAGGTCAGATGTTAAGGTCAATGAATTTTAAAAAGGA